>PVLA01006239.1:95301-128143 GCA_004027455.1 Hydrochoerus hydrochaeris | reverse complement strand
TTGTTGGATCACTGTTTTGTATTGATAGATTTTATTCAAAGCTGTTATGATTGATAGTATCAAGTCTGAGAGTATAGGCAACTGCACTTAAGATGACAAGATCCACTAGAATATCCACTCTGGTTTGATTATTACCTGCCTTTGAAGTTTTATACTGTCTACAATGTTTTATTTTACTAATATTGTTATTTACTGCTATGCTCAATTATACTGCTATATTCAATTATGCCTGATGATGTAGACATTCTATTGAAGATAGTAAGAAACTACACAGTAATCATTGTAGTTCACCTTGTACTGTGGTTTTATATGACTTTTTGGTTTCATGTTTTTATAGGAATTTGTTTTGTTTTGTCTTGCTAAGTTTTCTTTTTCTCTCTAATACAGAAAGGATAGAAATACATGTAGAGATTCATGAATGCATAGCTGTTTACAGTCTCACTGTTTGACTATCTACTTTGTATGCTTTAATTTTGTAACTTGAACAACTATTTCTAAGAGGATAATATGTAATTTATCAACTAGTGATTTCTTATTGTTTATCTCTTTTTTTGGAATTCTGTATTATCTCTATCCTTTACATGCTTTTGTTTCTTTAAATAAAATCTTGAAAAAATAACTTGAAAGGAACATTATTGAAAATTTAGTCCTAAACAATTTTGGGGAAGAGATACAGTGATAAGTCTCTCTGAATCAGGAGCAAACATGAAAATGGCTTTTTGTCAGTGTGATTGTTCACCAAAGGGTATTCAGAAGTGGATTTGAATTGGTAAGTTGATAAGGTAGTCCATTCTCTTTATACCAGTCAGCCTTTTTCCCTAGCTATTCTTATCACCCAATGGGCTCATGAACAAAGTATATGTGGTAGCAGGGATGGAGAATATGCTTAAGCCAGTAGCATGGCATACCAATAAACAAGGTCAACTTAACTGAAGGAAGTTCTGAGTGTCCACCTGCCAGCTTCAGAGACCAAACATGAGTCTCCCATATGATACTGTTTCCCGGGCATGAACAGTGAGCTATCTTTTGGCATAGTGATTACATTAGATTAATTCCTTCATGGAAAGTGCAGCATTTTGTTATTACTGGAATGTCTTTACATTGGAATACTTTATGGGTTGCCTTCCCAGGATATAATTCTTTGCCGTGTCCAGCACAGCTTTCAAATTTCCCAGGAGGAGGATGGTGGAGGATGAAGAAATGGATACAACAATCAATGGAGCAAACTAACTCAGATGGAGCCTCCTCTCTTGATGGGAGAAGAGGAACTGCCCATCAACTGCAGTGCATTTGTTTATATATTCAGGAGGCTATTATTAATTGAAATCCTTGTGCCTAGTAACTTGATTGATGTACTACAACTTGTTATATTTATTCAACTATTGACAATTCCACAATTTGTTATATATTCAACTATTCAGGCAAATTTGACTTCTTATCAAATTGTGGCTTTTATAAATAATGCTGTTATGAATAATTGCATACAAGTCTTTCTTCCTCAATGTTAAATACTTGGGAGTACAGTACATGATATAGTAAAGAAAAAGTAGCATTGTAGGAAACTGTCAAAATGTTTTCCAAAGTGGTTATATGACTTTTTCTGGCCCATAAGCAGCTTATGAGAGTTCTATACTCTACAAACTTTCACACATTTGGTATGCATAAGCCATTTTAATTTTGAACATTCTCAAGACAGTGGAGGGACACCTCCTTATATTATTTAATTTCCCTGAAAACATAATGTTTTTGGATGTAATAATCTATAGATATATATTTTTGCATTTGGTTGGTTTGTTTCAACAGTATTTTTTCTTTGTTGAGTTTTTCCCACTTAATTTATCCATTTGTGACAGTGGGGCATTGAGAAACCCATAACAATTGTGTTGGTGTTTGTCTTAGTTACTTTTTACTTGTTGCTGAGACAAAAATACCTGATGCCCAAAGTAACTGTTTTAAAGAATTCAAATGTTCTATTCCTTCATCCATAGCTTGTAACAAGTCAGTTCCTTGCAGTAATTCTAGTTTGTTATCAAATGTCTCAAATATTCTTTTTGTAGATTTCCAAAGGATAACTTTTCCTGATTCATTATTTTTTTTACATTCTCCAAAGGAAATATGTACTATTATGATGATGAGGAGTAACACAGAAGGAAGAGCTATTCTATTGCAATAAAACCATGACTGTTTTTCTAAACTATTTGATTTCCTAACAATACCATTGCTTGTTGCAAATCTGCTAGTTGAATTGCCAGTTTTTTCATCTATGGAATGTTGTTTCCCACAATCAGAATGTTCATTCTGTATTTGCATGAATTGATTAGTTTGTACTGATTACAAGTGCTGCAGTGACCTTGATGCTAATACTCCCTAATATAACTGCATTTAGGAACTCTATAAATCCCTTGCTGTGTTTTATTAACTTCTCTCTCTCTCTCTCTCTCTCTCTCTCTCTCTATATATATATATATATATATATATATATATATATATACCTTAGAATGAGTAAATGCTATAGAAATATTTAACAAGATGTAAAAACTACAATTAGTACATTTAAGCAGGAATTTGGAAGCGTTTCAATTTCCTTCACCAATCATGATAGTATAAGGAAGATGAACACATATTTGTGTGTAATGAGTTGAAGTAGTAGTAAAAGAAAGTTGAGTGCAGTTCCCATTTTCAGTGTAAAATCCACTCCAAGCATGTATAGGGTATAATGTTGATACTAACTTTCATAAAGATGAATGAGAAGGACAATATTCTATTTTGGGTTGAGGTTTTCCACATACTTCCACCATGCCACACAATAGATTTACTTGCCATTATACTAATAGTATTGTTATCTCTATCTCATTTTAGATCCCTGATGGACTGTTTAACACAAGCAGAACCATAAAGGCTCCTATGGTAGCATTAAGTAAAACTCAACTGGTATTGGACCTACATCCCTCCTAATAAACTCAATCAGATATTTTTGTTGTTACTTATTGATGGCATGGTGGTAATTTTGGAGAAGTAAAATTAACAAAAGTCAATCCTTTGAAAGCTCAAGCTTGATAAAAAAAATTGAGATACATGGCTATGATTAGTAGAACTATTCCTGACTGTTGATAAAAAAAATTGGGATTTGAATTTCAAACAATGATCCCCATGGCCCATACAAATAGGTGGACCATCAGTCCCCACAGAATAATTTTCTATTTGTGTTCTTTCTTCTCCTTGCATTAATGGTTCCTATATGTTATACAGTCAAGGAAGTCATCTAGATTCATTAACATCTATTGGTGCAGGAACATCAGCCATTCCTTAATTTTATTCAGTGGAGGAATGGGAATATATAACCAACAATAGTGTGTCAAATTTTCTGAAGAGATTGCACCTACCATGGTGGCTATTGTAGCAATCATGGCTAGAAACTTATTACTGACTGAAAACGCTACTCTAGTTGAATCTAAAAGTTTTTCAGCATCTTTTGTCAATTTCTTCCTTTGTCTCTATGTGAGGTATTGTGCTTTACAAGTGTTTCTGGTTGGTACCTGGAGGTGTTGTTGCAGCAACATTGCCTTCATTTGTTACACTGGAAGAACCAGAACAAATCTGATACTTTTGTGTCTCATTCTGAGGTTTAATTTTTCTGGCAGTTAGCCACACTTTGTTTTCCAGAGTCTAATTGCACAAGCAAATGCTCGGCCCCAAGTTTGAACACTGCCTCTATCCCTTTGTCCACTATGAATATCTTTCAAAAAAATAGGCTGCCCTATTGGCTCCCATGGCCCCTTAATAATGGTGACCCCCAATTTTTTCACTACCATAGTAGATGAGTCATTATTAGTATTCAAAAAAAATTTAAAGTGAATAAGGCTTCATGTAGTACTTGACATGGTGAGCCTATATTCCTATCTCCCTCTTTTCATTTTGCTAACATAGTCTTAAGATTTGCATGTGCTCTTTCAACCATACCTTGTCCTTGAGGCTCTATGAAATGTCAGTGTAATGACTAACATCTCACAAAGCACAGAATTTTTGGAAGGGATGAGATGTAGAAGCAGGCACATTATCTGTTTTAATCATTTTAGGTTTACCTGGAATAGAAAAACATTCTAACGAATTATTTTTAATATGTATAATTTTTTTCCAAAATTATGCAGAAGCCCATATAAAGCCAAATTAAGTGTCCATAACAACATGTACAAAAAAACAATTTTCACAAAAGCAGGAATATGTGTCACATTCATTTGTCACAACTCATTAATTTGAAATTCTCTAGGATTACTACCAGGGTGAAAAGCAGGATTATTAAGCATTCCACAAGTAGGACAAGATAAAGTGATTTTGCAAGCTTACTGAGTGGAGAGTTGAGGAAATTTTTGA
Organism: Hydrochoerus hydrochaeris; assembly: GCA_004027455.1. Taxonomy (NCBI): domain Eukaryota; kingdom Metazoa; phylum Chordata; class Mammalia; order Rodentia; family Hydrochaeridae; genus Hydrochoerus; species Hydrochoerus hydrochaeris. Next base: position 123,772 of record PVLA01006239.1, on the reverse strand, counting down.
CATAAATCTTTGGTGTTGATATGAGTTAAGGTACGAAATTGAGTGGTTAAAGAATTTATGAAGGAAAAGCAACAGGTTTATCAACTTCATTATTATACTTAACCATGTCACTAGCAAGGTATGAATGAGAATGAATGAATTAAAAAAATAGGAAAGTCTCTATTATGAATATGAGTTTGTAGTTTGCACATTTGATCAAAGTCATTATCATTAGACAAACTGGCTGTTTCTATATGATTAACTGTGAACCATACATATTGATAGTCTGTAATAATATTGATGGATTCTGGAACATCTGATAAAAGTTGAGTAACTTCCTGAAGTTTCACTCTTTGTGTGGCATGAGTGGGAGTTTGCCATACCTTTGAAACTTTTCCCATATATCCAGCTTTTTCATCGTTAGTACCATCAGTGTAATATGTGCCTTCTTTAGTTATAGGTTCAGAACATACAATTTTAGGTAAAATTCAATTATACTATTTAAGAAACTATAAAGTCTTAGAATTAAATGATTGTCGATCTTTCCAATATAATCATCAAGCCCAATTTGCCACTGTTTACTCATTTATAAAACATGTTCTATCTGCTGTTTTGTCAAAGAAAAAGTAACAGACTTAGGATCTTTTCCTGATAACTGCTGTAAACAGGATCATCCATTATGAAGTTAAACCTATTTTATCTATGTATGTAGTGAGTCACTTTTGTTCCTTGTGTGGAAGAAAAGTCCATTCTAGAACAGCTTCTTCTTGCCAAAATGCAGCTATAGGAGAATGAGATGATTGAAAAACTAAGAGTGTAACTGATTTAGATAAATTTATATGGGTTACTCAACTTTACATGTTTGTTTTTCTACCCAATAGTCTGGAGAGCAAATGGGCTGGTTCCTTTTAATGCAGTTGCAAGTAATCTGTCCTTAAAAGTTTTTTATCCTTGATCCTGACAAGCTTTTATATGCTCATCTAAGGTAGCACCCTGAGATTTTAATCATCATAATACCATTTTGTGTTCTGAATTAGCATTGTCAAAAGTTAACATGTGCACAAGCAGGTCCCTCAAATTTGATTGAGACACCATTTTTGAAGTACTTCTTTTAATCTAGCTAAAAAAATATACATATGGTTTATTAGCACTTTGGACTCTTTGACCATTAGAGGAAACATTTGACCAGGGAAAGCATTCTTTTCTCATGCCTTTAGAGAACACATCATCTGAAAAATCGCAAAATGATAATATTGTAACTGTTGATTTACTCCAAACCAGTCCCCAGGATCAGCAAGTTAATCAGTAGAAATAGAGCCTGGAGGGTTAGCATGTTCATTATGTTGGGCAGCCAATTCTACTTCATCTCTCCACCAAGTTCTAAACTGAAGAGAATCAGCAGAACCAAGAACCATGCACCCAATCATTGCCCAATTGCATGGTATCAAATGTTCAGATAGAGCCAATCCATAAATCAACTCAAAAATATAAGGATAGTTTACTCCATAAGATACAAAAGCCTGTTTTAAATCTTTAATAGTTTTAAAAGTTAGTGAATCATGGTCATATCTAATGAAACATGGGATTTTGCTGATCTTCTGGCATTTGGGTGATAGTGACTGGGTACATATGAAAGCTTGACAAGTATCTAAATCACACTTTTGTTTTGCTTGAGCAAAAGCCTTCATTATTATGGTCATTGGCAATGGTGTTTTGTCATTTGAGGTAAATCTAGAAAAGGGTTAGATTTATCATATATTGGAGCTGACAGTGCCACAGTATATGCTTGGAACATAAAAGGCAATGGTGGAGGAAAGTCAGATTCTACTGAATTATCCATAGTCTGTGGTTTCAGTGTAGTAGAATGGTTTCCAAAATATCCAAAGTTCCCTTCATCTTCTGTAATCATTTCCTGACCCTGAAGCAGCAATGCCTCCTCAGGTAAACTATCATCTAATTCAAATTTGGAATTATCTTTGTCCTTCTCTTTTCTCACATCTGACAAAATCTCGTGTTCTGATTCAGACTGCATAGGTGCTAAAGTCAAAGTTTTTAAATTACACAAAGTTCAAACATGTGAAGGAATAGAATTCCCTTGTTGATAAGCATATTTCAAGATTTTTGTAACCAATCTCCACTGCTTTAAATTTAACATATTTTGTCCCTTTGATTCAAACCAATAGTATTGTTTCCTTATTAAGGTGAAGTACTCAGTGAAATACAATGGTTCCACTTCAACCCCAAATTATTCAACAAAGTTTTTAGAACTTGAACATAGTCTTGTTGAGACAGGGATTTTCCATTGTAACCCCGATGCAAAAATTCTGGAGACTGGGCTTACTTAACTATCAAACTCTTCTCCCATCCGCTAGGCACTGGAATCCTTTTCTGACATCTCAAAAACTATTTTAATTTTCAGGTCCCTGTTCAGGCACCAAAATGTTGGCTTCTGTGAGGAAACAGGTTCCAAAAATGAGGTGTGGTGTATAAAAAGAAAACAAAAGAGAGACAAAGTTGTGGAATCAGGAGGCCCCAGTCTCTAGGACTGAAACCTCAATCATGGTTTTTCTGGCTATTTAATAGTCTTCTCTTCTTTACAGAAAGCAGATATGGGAAATAGGAAGGCTAGGGAGTAAGTAGACCAGTGAAAATATTATTGGTTAACTATCCTAGGGAGCATAACTGGCTAAATCTGGCCTTCATGTTTACCATTCCTTTGGACATATATTAGCAAATCATCTCATGCTATCCTAGCAGCAGTCCATTGGAACTAAGGTTCTGTTTTAATTTCCTTTTACACTAAGCTTTGGCAAGATTTTCTCCAGAATAAATGATAATAATAATCGTGTGGCCTAGCAGAGCTAAAAGTCCTTTGAGTTACAAGAGGTAAGGTTAATTTAAGACATATCTTTTTTTCACAAAAAAACCCACAAAATTTCTAATAGATGGTCTTTACCTCAATCTAATAAAAGACCCCAGCCCCTTCCAGCACACAGGCTGGGAAACAAGAAGAGTCAAACCATACCCCACCCCTGTAAGTGACCAGCTGGTCCAGAGAAAGACAGGCTATGACAATAGCTATTGAGGTGAAATGAAGTATGATGCTTGTGGTGGTTGGTGCTTCACTGACTTTGCAGGTCTAGGGCTCTGATCATCTATTCAGAGGGTAATGGTATGCAGTGTGGCATCTATGGGGCATCTCGTTCTGAAGGTGGTAGCCATTTTTAATTCCCTATTATCTTGTTTTGAAGTCTTTTATCATTTTTATTGTTTTGTTGGGTTGGGTTTTTTCTGTTTAGTTTTGTTTTGTTTGATATTTTTATATTCAATGGCACGAGCAACTATTTCAAAAATAGCAAGATATATTATGGTAGCCATTTTGAATTTACTACTGTCTTGTTTGAAGTCCTTAATTGCATTCATTGTTTTGTTTTTATTGGTTCTATTCTGTTCTATTTTCTTTGATTTTTACTATGTCTGAAGATATCTACAGCTATTTTGAAGACAACAAGAGGCATTATGGTAACTATTGTTGATTTCATATTGTTTTGAAATCCTGTGTCACTTATACTGCTTTGTTTTGATTGACTTTGTTGCACTTTATTTTGCTTGGTTTTATTCTCTTTAAAATAAAATAAAAAGTGTATAATTGGGTGCAAAATGGATAAAAGAAAAAAGAATATAATATAAAAATCAAATTAAAAAACATTATATAAGGAGAGCAGGAAAGGATGCAAGAATAGATAATAATTTTTATTTTTTAACACCAAGTAAGAATAGATAATATATAAAAGAACTTAAATGGTATAAATAATGGAAATTGAAGTTTCAAAATTTTCATAAACACCTACAGGAGAAGAAAAAAATGTGAGAAAATGAGAAGACATAAAGATGAGAAAATATATGAAAAATAAGTATAATCTACACAAAAATGAAGATAATGAGAAGCCTTAAATTATATGTTTATATGGGCTTTTATGTAAGTATCTTCATAAATGTCTCTGAATATGAAATGTCTTGAGAGAGATAGGTAATATTAAATCAATATGAAAGTCTCCAAATTTTGGCGGGAATGTAAATTAGCACAATGATTGTGGAAATTTCTTAAAAAATTAAAAATAGAAATTTTTTTGATTCAAAAAAGAAAAAGAAACACTAATCATAGAATTCCTCTACACAAATAATAAACTCACTGAGAGTGAAATTAGTGAAACTTCACCTTTTAAAATAGTATCAATATTATGAAATATTTACAAATCAATCAAAAGAAAGAAGTAAAACAAACTTTAAATTGAAAACTACAGTACTCTGAAAAAGGATACTGAAGAAGATATCAGAAACTGCAAAAATAGTCCTTGCTGTTGTGTAGGAAAAACAAATACAGTGAAAATGACCACATTCCCAAAATTGTTATACAGATTTCACACAATCCCAATCAAAATACCATTACTGTACCTTACAGAACTAGAGAAAACAATCCTAATATCTATCTGAAACCAGAAAGGACCTAGGACATCAAAAACAAATCTGGGCAACAAAGTTAATGTAGGGTGAATCACATACCTGACTTAAAATTATACTATAGAAAGACTGTGATAAAAATAGTATGATACTGGGGGGGAAATGGACCCAAGGATTAACAGAACAAATTAGAAGATGCAGAAACAACTCCACACTTACTCAGCTGCCTTGTCTTTGACAAAAAAACCAAACACATTCTCTGGAAGAAAGATAACATCATTACAGAGGTCCCAAGAAAGAGGAACAGATTCTGCAGAATTGTTCTAATAAGTGTAGACTTCACAGGAAGGAACATTAGGACAAAGGAATCAATGTCTTCACCCATTATACAAATTGACACTCAAACATCAAAAGACTTAATTGATCATGACTATGTATCAGCCAATCTTAGGCACTAACAGGAAGGCAATAACTGGTTTACATTGTCTTATATTCTACACACAATGGAATGTAAATGAAATGAGAGCTCTAATTTATCAACCTTATCCTGCATCTCTCATAAGGACAAAAGACCAGGTACCAAATCAACCTAGGATAAATTCTTTATTTATGATAGATTTCAGGAGGAAAGTCAGCCCAAGTAATGGACTTGAGCAGTGGTGGATATGGCACATATGCCCAATGCTCTCATCCTGTTACAAGGGTTATACATACAGTGCAGGCTGTGATAGCCCCTCATGGCAATGAACATTTTCAGGGGTTTGAAGAACACTCTGTCCAGAATTCCTGAAGAGCAGCCACAGTGTTGATACATCACCTGTTAACACAAAAAATACTCTTTTCCCCATGTTATTAATGGGCCTTTTCCAAGTACCCATCTGGTTATCCTTCCATAACACTTGAGCAAAAGGAAAGCTAGAAACAAAAGAAGACTGCCAATAAAGTTCAGCAGAAGTGTAGTTACTTTCTGTATGCTGACACAAAAACTTAAGATGAAAGTAGCAATATCTAATTGTGCTTGTGCAGGCAACTGTACTCCCGATTTCTGTTCATTTGAGTTTTAAGATATAGATGTGCTCTTTCTACAGTTGCCTGTCATTGAGGATTTTAAACGATTGTGTGATGTGCTTAATATGCCAAAACCAAGAAAAAGAATATAAGGCTCTACTTACATACAAAAGACCATTGTCAGTTTTTAAGATATGAGTTAGTCCCATAGTTATGAAGGTAGATAACATTGTTGAACATGTCCTACCTTTTTGTCTTTTGTAACCTGAGAAACACTTAGTATGGCAGTGGGATCAATGAGTTTAACTATTATAATTTTATCTGGATATCAAGCACTTTGAAATATAAAGTATAGCCAGAGGACTGTTATTTATTTCCAATTGCAGTTGTTTTGGTAGTTGAATCTCTGCAGAACATTGACAGACAACAGTTATATAGTTTTCAGTGATAACTTGAGATCAAGAACCATTGGTAATATTTCATGATGACAATTACAATGGCATTATTTTTGTAATACACTTAAATGTGTTAGTATAGAAAATAGTAACACATATAACATATACATCACATACTTTTTAAAAGGCTCTTATTTGACTGGAAATCTTACACTGAGTTGGCACATACCTCTTATTACAAGTAGCTGGAACGCAAAAGGCATATATATGAATCTAAAAGAAAATGGTTATCACCTTAAACAATGCCAATTTTACATTTAAAAGACCTGTACACCTAGAACACATAAATATTTTTAGTACACCATGAGATTAGTAATAATAAATGTCATAGCTATGTGGAAATTTTAGTCTCTTACTTTAGTTTTGCACAAAAGCATCTGTTAATGAAGTCTTACTGTTTTACCCACAGATAACTTATCTTTTTGAAGGTGACCAATGTAAATATATGATGATAATATATTTAGTAATGTTTATTGAGGTGTGTCTCCTATGAGGCTATGGAAACTAATGGACCTGTTAGTTTCCCAAACCAGTTTTCACAGACTGGAATAACATATTTTTATGCAGCTACTCTGAGGGAGCCCTGTCCAACAGTTTTCCTATGCCTAAGGAGTTTTAAAATTTTTCATAACCCATAGTGCATGAGAACCAGATCATAACAATTAACACATTGTTTTCTTACCAATGAAAGACTCTCAAATTATTGTCCACAGACCATGGTGTGCAATACATTTGTAAAATAATCTTGACAAGGTTTTAGATAATTTTTAAGATTATTTTTTGCCTTGACCACCACAAAGGCCTGTGTGTAATCTTTATTTGTAGTCTTTAAAGCCAATTGAAACATGATAATTTTGGCCACTTTTGAATGAGAGATCTGCCTATGAACTGCTTTCTGTGTAGCTAGGACTATAGGTGTGTGCCACCCTGCCCAACATGGCCAAAGGAAACAGGGGAAAGCTGCTACTCTTCTACATAGTTTTGTAGTTAACCCACTGGCATTTCCACCAGTAAGACTAGCTACCAGGTGTGTAAGGAGGGCAGGGCTCAGGGTGCCAGACATGGACAGGGGCAAGGAAGACACAAGCCTGGCAGAAGCTATGGAATTCAGCAGTCCTGGAACCTGTCAGTAGGTTCTAAGCAAAAATATGGCTGCCTGGTTCTCCAAGCTGCCTGAACCAGGGCACACAGTAGGGGGAACAACCTGTGCCCTCCACCATAACTGAGGCAATGTTCTCACAAAGCAAACAATTGGGCTCATCCTATCTCCCCTTGCAACTCAAACCCACAGCTTCCACATCACTAGCACACATTCCAGCCTCCAAAAATTCTAGAGGTACAGACCAAGGTGTTTCCCTATCAATTTCATCTGACTCAGAATCACCCCAGAGGCCAATGATGCACTGGAAACCCAGGAGTAATTGTTTTTCCTTTACCATGAGCTCTCTAAATTTTTTCTCATCTTATCATAATTTTCAATATCTAAAGTTACTGCCTATAGAAAGCACAAATTATATTTAACAATTTCTTGTAACATTTTTGTCAGCATGTGAATTCTAACCTGAGCTCTAGCCTGAGCTTAGCGACATGCATAATAATACACATAATTTTGTTCCTCTACTGCCTTGTTCTTTCCCAGCTAAATGAAAATTTCCATGACACTAAGTACTTGCTTTTTACTTTCACTCAGAACTCCCCAAATTCATGCTATGGAGTCCACTTTCCTTCTCATATCATTTATTTTTTTTAAATTTTATTTAAAGAGGGGAAAAATAAAGCAAAACAGAAAAAAAGGGTAGAAACAATACAGAATTTCAAAACAATGAACAGTAAGAAATCACTAGTTGATACATTACATATTGTCTTCTTGGATGTAGTTGTTCAAGTTACAAATATTAAAGCATACAAAGTGGCAAATCAAACAGTGAGGCTGCAGAAAGTTCTGTTCTCTGATCCAACAAAAACTTAGCAACATAATTATCAATCCTACACCCTTAAATATACATGCAGTTATATCCTTTAGAGCACTTGCTTTTCCTCCTTTTACTTTTAAAGTCCATTATCTGTTTAGTTACATCTGTTTAGTTACTGATCTGTTTGGTTGTTGTTATTTACTGTTTTAAAATTTTTTCTTATTTACTATTATTTTTCATTTTATTTATTTATTTTATTTTGAAGGTAGTAAAATACAGCAGAACAAGGCAGGGCATAGCCAACTGAGGCAGTGCAGTGAAATTGGTACAGAACCTCACAGCAGGTTACCGGGATACCAGCAATAGTACAATAGTATATCTGGTTTTCTTCACAATAGTTGTTCCTTCAATTAGGTAGAGCAATATAGAAGGAAATACCAAAATTATAAAAACAGAATATTGAATAGAGCAATACCATCTTAGCCTGTGCCAAGGTAGGCTCACAGCCACCCACCAGAGGGGTCAACTGGCTGCCTGTTTTCCCAGCGCCCCAAGGTCCAACATGGCATGTCGCGGATCTCAGGAAATGGTGATATGGTTCTCACCCTGTCATATCGTTTCTTTCCACTTGGGTGGTTCTTTCCTCCCAGGCCTAATAAGGTGGTCTCTCTTTGGATGCAAATTGCTGGGGACCTGGCCAACATCCCCTACTACTTGTATGAGGGATATAATGAAGAATGAAGAAAAAAAAGAAACAAATTTAATAATGCATATAACAGGGGCTGGGAGGTAAGTACCTCAGGATGGGTAAAACAAGGACATCTTTAGCTGATGCACTTTTATTTCTTCCAGTGAGAGGTGCAGGGGGAGGTTGGAGGGCACTTTTCCTGGATCAGCTTCGAAGTAGTTGTGATATAATCAACAAGTTTAACATTCCAAAAGAAACAAATTAAAATCCTTTCCCACACCTAGATACTATTGCCCTCCTTGTATTGTCTTCAGCAGAAGTCTTTCTGCTCTCTGGTCACCACAGCCTAATTTAATATAAAGATGTCAGCAGTGACTAAGGGAAATCATGGTTTCTACATTGTAAATCAGCCCACAAGGCAGGGCAAGCAGATTCTATCTTTAATTTATAATTTTTAGTCCCCAATAGAGTAGTACAAATATCCTGGAATTATATGGTGGTGAAGCTTGTACAACAATGTTAGCCATGCTAAAAACCACTGAAGTACACACTTTTAAATGATGAATTTTTTGTGGTTTTATGTCTCAATTTTAAAAATACAAGTGTAGCAACACAAAGTTATGTTCATTTCTGAATATGGGTAACATCTTGAATCATAATTTCTAAAACCAGTTTATATAGCATCATCATAATAATACCACTCTGATCAACATTTAGAATTGATACTTTTTTTCAGAAGAAAGTGGGCCTGGAAGGAGTTAGAGAATAAACTATTTTTAACATAATTATTCACCTGTTCAATTTGCATATGTTTTTAGCAGGAATTTTAGAAGTCTCCATTCCAGCAGACAGCTCATATTCTGTACTTGAGAAAACTAGTTGGGTAGTTTCATCAGCATTGCATGCTTAGTCCCCACTCCTATATCTAGTGATGAAGCACACACTGACACCACATATACACAAACACATAGTCACACACACAGACATACAGAGACACAACACACACACACACACACACACACACACACACAATAGAAAGGACTATTATCACAAAACTTCTGTTTAGCTTCAGGGCTCGACTGTGGTAGGACAATATTCATGTAGATGAAGAAAAAGACTTTATCTACATTTTAGAGTTAGAGTGGGGCTCTGGCCCAACAAGGAGACCAAACAAATCTGTGGGTTTTTAAATTTAACACAATAGTTCAGCAGATAAAAACGGTATAGCATGAGGGACAAGAAGTATCCAGCAAACACATCAGTGCCCAGAGGAGGAGAAGAGCATTCCAGAAATAGATGGCTGGATTGAAGGTACCTTCCAGCCAACTACACTTGTTCCTGAACACAGTTTAGATAATCTAGGAATACTTATTAACTTTTGTGTAATGATGTTTAGAGATAAAACTATTAAAAATGTCAATACAACCACAGAACATTAAATCAGTAGTACAGTCCTTCTGATGGTAAGATGCTGTGCTACACACCAAAGGTACCATAAAGTACATCTGACTTGAGAACTGGCTCATAATGACTCACATCTTTCTACACAGAATTGTTCTCAGCAAAATTGGAGGGAACCCCTTTGCCCAAAAACTATTCTTTCCTTTGCTTGTAGTATTTGATGTCTGCCTGACTGACACTGGGGATACAAAAAGTAGATGTCTTACTGTGAAAGTGTGACATGTCCTCAAAGACTGAAGGTAATATTAACTAAAGTTAAATCCTATTGTCTCTACACTACTCTTCTTTCCTTACTTTCACTTGAGAGCATCATCTAAAGACAGTTGCATAAGAATCTCTATTTCAAGATCTTTTTGTAGGGAGCCTGACATAAAGAGAAAGTGTCCCTTTAAAGCAATACTCCAGTTAAAATCACAAGAAGAAAACTGAAAGAGGTAATATTTGTAATCCATTTTTAAAAAAATAAGAAAGAGCACCTTTGTTAAAATTGAACTGGAGTCCAATTAAGATTTTTTAGGATTAACTACTATTTTATAGGAAGCACAAAATGGCACACATCAGTGATGACACCACCAAGATGCAGACTGTGAGAAAATATAGGACAGATGACTGTTCCATCAAAAACAAATTAAAGAAAAAATGAAAGTAGAGAACTTATAGATTAAAAGAAATCTAGAAGTCATAGAAATCAATTGAAATGTATGGGCATTATTTGGATCATGACAAGCAAAATTTTTAAAAACTGTGATACACTTGGAAAATTGACCATGCATTGATCACAAAATAATATGAAGGAATTATGAAATGTTAGATATGATAACATTATTTTGGAATATATATATGTATATATTTATATTTATAAAGAGAGCACTTGCACATATGCACTTTGAAATATCTATGCCTATATTTATATTATCTGCAATTGCTTCAAAAATAATTTCTAAGTATGGGAATATGTAAGGATTAAAATAAGATTGGTAATGTGTTAACTGTGGAATCTAGGTGATAAGCACATGAGTTTGCATTCTTCCATTTTGCCACAAGTTTCAAATATTCCATAGTAGACAATTAAAGTTAATATAAAATATAAAGAGAAAGTAATTTTATATAAAAAAGAAATAAAATACAAAAGTATTAAAAGGACTTGGTAAAAACGCTATTCTTCTTGATTCATCTCCCAACCCAACCTAGTACTCTGGTATAGAAAAAACTGTGGTTTTGGAAGCAAGGAATACTACAGTTTGGAAATGTAGTACGTGGAGGATTTCCTGTCTGTATTCAAATTTCAACATGTTTCTCATCATAGATATTCTTACATTAATTTTGTTTTTTCTTTCAAATTTTGCATTAAAATAATATTTTCTTGAATACTAAGGGTTTTTACAATCTCTTAAATTTTACCACCAAGTCCTATTGTGGTTTGGAGTGTGATTCCTAGAGGTAGAGGAGCAGAACTGGCAATTCCCCCATAGAAGCTGGAATGGCCAATGGCCCCACATAAAGGTACTGCTCTCCTCTGGCAGACAAATAGAGGCCTAGGGAACCACAAAGAGTGATAGGCTGTTAAAAGGAGCTTGAAGTGAGGGAGAGGTGGATATACAATTGTCTGAAAAAAGTAAAAGAGGTCTGGATCAGAAGTTGACTGAAGGAAAATTGATCTATTCCTGTGAACACTTCCACTAGTTTATACATCCTATAGGAGAATCAACCTCCCTTGATATTAGTACTAGGCCTTTTAAGGTGAAAGCATAAGTCAGTGAATATCTCTCAAGAGACTAGCAGGAACAGAAAATGCAACTTTTATGAAAATGAATAAAAGTGAATAAATCAAGAAAACAAAAGGGATAAACATGACTATGGCCATATATGTTTGCAGATTTTTAGTTTCTTGAAGATAGCATGCATATTTTTATAGATTTTAGAGAAAGGATTGAGATATAAGGTTGGTAATTTAAAAGGAGAGAGTCAGCTTTATAGAGCAGAATATATTACTGTCTTCAAATAAAGAAAATGGAGTTTTCCCTACAGAAATCCAATGCTATGGACTGAATGTGTGTTCTCCCCCACAAAAATTAACATGCTAAAATTCAAACTTTTAGATGATAATATTAGGAGATGTGTTCATAGTATTTTCATTTGAATGGAATCAAAGAGAATGTACTCTCTTTTATTTTTGCTTAGCTAGCTTCATTCATTGCACTTGTTCTGTCTAGGGGAGTATGTACCACACTGCAACTCCACTGCTCTGCTGTCTGGGAAGCTCACCTAGATTGTTAACTTAGTGCCAGTAATGAATAAAAGATATAGTGATTGTTCTGTTCATCAATGCTTCTGTTTGTAAACAATTTGTTTCATAAACTGAAGTGGTTGTCAGAATTTTGCTTCTATTCGCAAACTCTGCTTCTGGCAACAAACATGACCAGAGCTATCTACCTTGGATTAACACCAACACAGCCATCTTCCACAGAACTGTGGAATAAATTAAATTCATGAACCAAGGTAGCACTGTACAAGGTTTAAGGAAAGGTAGACCTCTTATTGGAGCCTTTTTTGAAAAGTAGAAAAAAAGGAGAATAAATAGTTACCCTAGTAAATAAGGGTAGCGGGCTCCAGAAACATGGAGGAACTGTGGGCTCTTTGTTCCCAGCTGCTTTTATTGAGTGCTAGGACCCTTTTCCTGCCTGGAACTTGCCAAAACCCAGTTGGTTCCCTGAGCTATCATGGGTAGATCTCAGAATACAAGATGCTATTTCTTCATGTCAACATCTATAGGCACATTACTAAGTGGTGGTATTTACATTATTTTTTCCTTCCCTGTCATGGCATTATTGCTAGAATTTATGGGTTGGTTAGAAGGTCCTCACATACATGGTTGAGTTAGCAATTAGATATCCAATGCAGTAATATAGATAATGATCTTAGAGTGATATATATATATATATATATATATTCAACTTTTTTGACTGATATAAATATATATATGTATATCAAATATATATGTTAAATATATATAAATTCCACACCCAAGTCTTATTTATAAATTAGTTTTTTGACTGATATATATATATTCATTTTCAACCCCACATGTGTAGTCACAAAAAGGCAAATGATAACAAGCTTTGTGACTCAATAATATATCTTATAATTATTGATAATTATAACTATTAATATATAGTTATATATTATGTGTGTGTGTGTCTGTGAACTTATCTGTTTTATGATTTTGCGGAAGATGGCTGCATTTGTGCTTGTATGTGGAAGATGGCCATAGTCATGCTTATCACGTAATGTAGAGTTTGTGAACAGAAGCAAAATTTTGCCAAACACTTTTGTTTATGAATCAAATTGTTTGCAAAGAGAAGCATGCATTCATGAAATGAGGTATTACTGTACACGCACACACACACACACACACACACACACACACACACATATATATATATATATATATATATATATATATATATATAATTTTTCTGTCAGTTTAGTTCATGTTTCAGTTTATTTAGTGGTTTCTTTCAAAGGACAAAGTTTATATTTTTATGAAATCAATTTTACTTTCATAACCATGTTCTCTAAAATGCATGTTCTAAAAGAGGAAATAGGAAGTGCTATAAAAGATATAGCTGCATGTATGTTTAGGTGTGTGGGATTGATGACCATATTTCTAGGCTCTTGTTGGATTGTTGAACAGATCTGTTTGCACTCTCACTGCTTGAGTGTCCACTTTGTGTGCTTTAATTCTGTAACTTGAATAACTATTTCTAAAAGAACAATATGTAATTTATCAACTAATGATTCTTACTATTTAATCTTTTTTTCTTGAAGTTCTGTAATATTTCTACCTTTTTCCTGTTTTTTTCTCTTTAAATAAAAAAAGCAAATAAAATGCATTTTTAATCCAAGGTTACAAAGATTTTCTCCTATATTTTCTTATAAGAGTTTTAAATTTTTAGGCCTATTTTTGGTCTATGAACTATCAAGTTCATTTCTGGAAGTTTCCAACATTAGTCACAATTAGTCAAGTATAGCTTCATGTGAATTCTTTTCTAAATCATTTTTCATAAGGAGATCTGTGAAGAACATCTAAATCCTTTTCCAAAGGGGATCTAAGAAGAATGTCTGGTCCCAGGAACTGCACATGGAAGCGAATACAGGACATGATTATACATGTCTAAGGGTTCCTCTTCCTAGTTGGAGAACAGCATAAAATGTAAATTGCCATTACTCATTAAGCTAAACTTTCCAAATACATCAGAATCTTGTACTGGCCTAAATTAAACAGAATGACCAATTTCTGGAAAAAATCAAACAAGAGCATAAATGATAGAAATGTGCAATTTAGAGACTTCACATCCACAAATTTATTCATAAAGAAGCAAATGTTAACAAGTATTGATGAGGATGTGAAGATATTGTAGCCCTATACATTGATGGTGGAATGTTTAATTATGCAATTACTGTGGAAAAATGTTTGCCAGTCTTTTTAAAAAGTGATTCTAGAACTACCATGCAAATTGAAACTATCAAGAGAGTTTAAAGCATCATATCTGCAAAATATTTGTACAAATATTCATAATGGCATTTCATAAAATAGCCAAAATACTCCCACAACCCAAACTGACTCAGCTGACAAACCAGTAAATAAAATGTGATGTACCATATAATGAATTATTCAGTAATAAAAGGAAAGGAGTACTAATATAAACTACAATGTAGGTCAACTTTGAAAATGTGTAAAAGCATGGGAAATTGATTGAAACCTTGAAAGAACAATACAGAAAACAAGCAGAATCCATGACACAAATTCAGAGATATACAAGAAACAAAGAATTCTATTGAAAGATAGAAAAACCATTTAAATGAAGTTAAGGACAGAATTTTGGACGTTGAGGACAGGATCGCAGTTAGTGATCATGAAAGGATAGAATTTTAAAAACAACAAAGTACATGAAAAGACAATCTAGCAGCTTGAAGATGATGCCAAGAGAAACAATACAATACTAATAGGCATTAATGAAGATGCAGGAGTCAATGCAAATGAATAACTAAACTATTCAAAGAAGTAATAGCAGAAAATTTCCCAAAATGGGGAAAAATTTGATATGCAGATAAATGAGGAACATAGAATGCCAAAAAGTCACAGCCAACACAAATCTACACACAGACTTATAATAATTAAGATCCCAGACATACAACATAAAAACAGAATACTAAAACTCTTAGAGAAAAGACACAACTCACCTATCAAAGATAGCCCATTAGATTCAAGCAGACTTTTCAACACAAACTGTCATTAAGATGAGCTTGGAGTGAAGAATTACAAGCCTTAAAGAAAACAACTTTCAACCTAGACTGATGTTCCTAGCAAAACTGTCTTTCAAATTTAATGGAGAAATAAGATACTTCTATGACAAAGAACAACTGAAGAAATTCATGTTCAACAAACTAACCCTAGAAAGAGTATTGAAAGATATACTAGATAGAGATAAAAATGACCACAATCTCCAGAACAACAAGCAAAAGAAACCATGAGGCAGGAAAAGAAATTAAACAATTGGGAAAAGCAGAAAAGAAATAACAGGAACATAAAATGGCAAAGTTGAGCCAGTACATATCAGTTATATCCATCAATGTAAATGGCCTCTCAGTTCACCTATTAAAAAGTAGACTGATAGAATGGATTAAGAAACAGGAAACCACAATATGCTGCATACAAGAATCACATCTGACCCAAAAGGAAACTCATAGATTAAAAGTTAAAGGAAGGAAAACAGTATTCCATGCAACAGGAATCCAGAAAAGAGCAGGGATAGCTATTCTGTTTGCAGACCAAGTGAATTTCAAACCTAAAATGATTAAAAGAGATAAAGAAGTCCAATACATACTTGTTAGTGGAAAACTGCAAGAGAAGGAACTAACAATTATAAATATATATGCACCAAATACAGGAACACCCAACTATATAAGACAAATACTAATGGACATGAAAAACCAGATACACAAGAACATAACTGCAATGGGGGACATTAACACTCCACTGTCACAGAGAGATAGATCAACTAGACAAATGTCAGCAAAGAAATAACAGAACTGAATTATACCTGTGAGCTAATGGACTTAGTGGATGTTACAGAGTGTTCAACCCAACCACATCAAAGCATACATTCTTCTCAGCTGAACATGGGACATTCCCCAAAATAGACCATATATTAAACCATACAATATTCTTAAGCAAATGCAAAGAAATTGAAATTATCCCATGCGTAATATCTGACCATAGCCCACTGAAATTGGGAGTCAATGGTAAAAAATTGCAAAACCTGAATTAATAAAAGGTAATTAAATAACAACCTCCTGAACAACCAGTGGGTTACAGATGAAATTAAAAAAGAAATAAAACAATACCTACAATTCAATGAAAATATAGATACCACATACTATAACTTGTGGGGCACAAAGAAAACAGTCCTAAAAGGGAAATATATAGCAATAAATTGTCATATGAAGAAAATGGAATGAGCACAGTTAAACAACCTAATGGTAAATCTCAAGCTTCTAGAAAAGGAAGAGCAAGTGAAACATAAAACTCATAGAAGAGAGGAATTGTAAAGATCAGAGCAGAAATTAATGCAATTGAAACCAATAAAACAATACAAAGAACTAACAAATCAAAGAACTGGGTCTTTTGGTTGTTTATTTTAGTTTTGTTTTTATTTAAAGAGAAAAAAACAGCAACAGAGTAGAGATATTACAGAATTTCAAAAAAAGAAAAACCATAAAAAATCACTAGTTGATAAATTACATATTGTCCTTTTAGAAATAGTTGTTCAAGTTACAAAATTAAAGCATACAAAGTGGACATTCAAGAAGTGAGAATGCAAACAAATCTGTTCAACAATCAAATAAGAACTTAGAAATATGGTTATAATCCTACACACTTAAATATACATGCAGTTATATCTTTTATAGCACTTCCTATTTCCTCTCTTTGCTACAATAGCAATTACACATTTTTAAAATTTCATTTAAAGAGAAAAAAAGCAGAACAGAAAAAAGGTAGCAACAATACAGAATTCTAAAGGAAAAAAAGAGAAAAAACACTAAGAAATCACAAGTTGATAAATTACAGATTTTCATCTTGGATATAGTTGTTCAAATTACAAAATTAAAGGATGCATAGTACACACTCAAACAGTGAGACTGCAAATAGTTCTGCTCAAAGATCCCACCAAGATTCAAAAGAGCTTGTTTTTTGAAAGAAAAAAGAAAATTAATAAACCTGTAGGCAACCTTATAAAAAAAGAATGAAAAACTCAAATTCATGTAATAAGGACTGAAAAGAGGGAAATTTCTACAGATCCTATGGAAATTCAAGTGATCATGAATACCTACTTTGAAAATCTCCACTCCCATAGGGTGGAAAACACAGAAGAAATGGACAGATTTCTAGAAATGTATGAACTACCAAAGTTTAATCAAAAAGATATAACAACTTTTAATAACTCAATATCAGCTACTGAAACTGAAAATATGACTAAAACTTACCAACAAAGAAAAAACCAGGCCCTGATGGATTCATAGCTCAATTATATAAGAAATTTAGAGATTAGATGCCAATACTCCTTAAACTCTTCAATGAAATTGAAAGAGAAACAATCCTCCCTACCTCATTCCTGAAGGCAAGTATTACTCTGATACCAAAAATGTAGAAAGACCCAACAAAAAAGGAGAACTATAGGCCAATCTCACTAATGAAGATTGATGCACAGATTCTCAATAAAATACTGGCAGATAGAATGCAGGAAATCATCAAGAAGATTATATATAATGACCAAGTGGGATTCATTCCAGGAATGTAGGGATGGTTTAACATATGAAAATCAATAAATGTGATACACCACATCAACAGACCCAAAAACAAAAACCACATTGTCATCTCAATAGATGCAGGAAAAGCTTTTGATTAAGTCCAATACATGTTCATGATAAAAACCCTTCAGAAACTCAGAATACATGATGTCTACCTCAATCTCATAAAGGCCATCGATGATAAACCCACCGCCAACATTATACTAAATGGACAAAAAATGAAAGCTTTCACTCTAAAATCAAGAACAAGACAAGGATGTCCACTGTCACCACTCCTATTCAATATAGTTCTGGAAATGCTAGACAGGCCAATCAGACAAGAGAGAGAAATAAGAGGAATAAAGATAGGAAACTAAGAAGTTAAATCATCACTATGTGAAGATGTCATGATACTCTATATAGAAGACTGAGAAAATGCCATTAAAAGACTACTAGAGATAATAAACAAATTCAGCAGTGTAGCTGGATACAAAGTCAATGCTCAAAAATTTGGGCTGAGGATTTAGTTCAGTGGTATAAGAGCCTGTTTGCATGTGCACAGTTATGAGTTTGATCCCTGGTACCAAAAAAAAAAAATCAAGAGCATTCCTGTACACAAACAAAAAACTCACCAAGTTATAAATTATGGAAATATTGCCTTTCAAAATAGCATCTAAAAAATGAAATACTTAGGACTCAACCTAACTAAGAATTTATTTATTTAAAGAGAAAAAAAATGTAAAGTGTAGAGATAATACAGAATTTTAAAAAAGATAAGCAGTATGAAATCACTAGTTGATAAATTACATATTGTCCTCTTAGAAATAGTTGTTCAAGTTACAAAATTAAAGCATACAAAGTAGATATTCAAACAGTGAGACTGTCAACAGCTATGCATGCATGAGTCTCTATGTGTATTTCTATAAACTTAAAGCTTTAAAATCTTACTAAGATAAAGTAAATAATACCTAAATAAATATCATTTGAGGATTTAAATATTCATTTTTTAATTTAAAGAGAAATAAAAGCATGTAAAGGGTAAGGGTAATACAGAATTCCAAAAAAAAAAAGAGATAAACAATAAGAAATCACTAGTTGATAAATTACATATTGTCCTCTTAGAAACAGTTGCTCAAGTTACAAAATTAAAGCATACAAAGTAGATAGTCAAACAGTGAGACTGTAAACAGCTATGGATGCATGAATCTTTGCATGTATTTCTATACTTTCTGCATTAGAGGGAAGAACAAAACTTAGCAAGACAAAACAAAACAAATTCCTATAAAAACATGACACCAAAAAGTCATATAAAACCATAGTACAAGGTGATCTACAATGATTACTGTGTAGTTTCTTATTATCTTCAATAGAATGTCTACATCATCAGGCATAATTGAATAGAGCAGTATAATTGAGTATATCAGTAAATAATAATAGTAGTAAGAATAAAACATTGTAGACAGTATAAAACTTCAAAGGCAGGTAATAATCAAACCATAGTGGATATTCTAGTGGATCTTATCAACTTAAGTGCAGTTGCCTATACTCTCAGACTTGATACTATCAATCATAACAGCTTTGAATAAAATCTATCAATACAAAACCACGATCGAACAAGCCAGATTCAATTACGATCAATCATGATAAAACAGTGTAGGTTTTACAGAGCTTTAGATTAAGTTAATAGGAAATTAAGGATGCTTACCATACTATATCCTGTTATTTTCGGGATTACTGTCTGTGTAATCCCGAAATCTAGTACAGGTAGAATGACTGGAACAGAATATAATACATCTAAGCAGAGTAGTGTGAATAATGTGGGTTTTAAATCCTGATGCACTATTAACAATATAGCGTATCAAGACCATCTATATTAGAGTTTCTAGTTATCCTTCTCTGCCTCATTTCTGCCATGCTATTTTCCTGCCTTTGCTTGTCTACTTTTCTCCTTCATTCTACTGCCTGCCCCACTCATTGAGACATTTCTGCCACTGTTCATAAAATCCTGGTATTTTTTTTCTCTCTCTCTAGAATGTCCTTCAGTATTCTCTGTAGGGTTGGATTGGTGGCCACAAACTCCACCAGTTCCTCTTTTTCACGGAAGCATCTTGTTTCTCCATCAACTTCTAGTGACAGTTTTGCAGGGTACATCAATCTGGCCTGGAGGTTATTCTCTTTCAGGGCTTTGAATACTTCACTCCAAGCTCTTCTTGATCTCATGGTCTGTGTTGAGAAGTCAGGCGTGATTCTGATGGGCTTACCTTTATAGGTAATCTGTTTCTTTTCTCTGACAGCTTTTAATATTCTGTTTTTATATTGAATTTATGGCATCTTGATTATTATATGTCTGGGTGTAGATCTGTTTTGGTTGTAGGTGGCTGGGGTTCTGAATGCCTCACACAACCAAATGTCATTTTCTTTTCCCATTCTAGGGAAGTTTTCCTTAATTATTTCTGTGAATAGTCTCTGTAATTTGCCTGTATGTATTCCTGCTTCTTTGTTCACATTTCTTATTCTTAAATTGTAGATTCTCTTGTCATCTTCTAGCCTTTGTATTGTTACTGCCTGTTTCCTTGTTATTTTTAAGAGATCTTTCCTTTCATCATTACACACTGCCAACTTGTCTTCAAGTTTTGATAGTCTATCCTTAGTTTCTTTTAAGGAATTTTGCCAGCTTTCAATGTAGTTTTTAATTTCCTGATAGTCTCTTTGAATCTGCTTCATGTATTCTATATTTTCTTTATATTCTTTATCAAATGTTTCTCTCCTTTTTTTGTGTTCATCCCTTCTTTCATCTGTATCACCCTGAGAGATGCTTCCTGAGAGCATTTCTTTTATTACTCTACTCATATGCTGCTTTACCTGATTTAATATTTCAGATTTGAGCTCATCTACAAGGTCCTGAAGATATCTCTTAATGTCCATTGAAGCCATGTCTGATGTTGTGTGTTTGCTGCCCTCAGTTACCCTTGTTTTTCCTTCTCCTGGTTCAGTGTTCTCAGGGTTCTGGGCTGGAGGCCTGCTCCCACCTCTCTCCTGTCAGGGCCCTGGTTTCCTCCACACAAGTTACAGTGTAGGCCCCAGCCCCCTTCCCTGTTGGCCACAGTTCATCCGAAGCACACTGGTGAGGGACCTTTGCCCTTTCCTGCCTGCTCTAGTCAATGAGGTGTAAGCAGGCTGAGTATGCCTGTCCCTCCCCACCAGGCCAACCAAACTTCAGGGACCTTTTACCCTGTTAGTGCGTGCTAGGCACAGTGAATCAATTTGGGAAGGCTCATTGGGTCCCAGCCAGAGGCGTGGACCAGTCCAAGCAAATCCCACGAATCTGCTCTGTGGAGGGGGGAACCAACTGAAGTCACTGTCACTCACACTTCAGACTCAGCCTGCCCAATTCCAACATGTTGCCAATTTGGTTGCACCCCTCCCATGTGTGTGGGAGGGTCTCATTCCCAGCACTGACCATGGATTAATGAAAGTCCCTTTGCTGGCTCTGCTCTCCATTGGGCTCACCAACCCCCAACCTCAACGCTAAAGTTCTTCCTGCTAGTGGTGGTGGGAATGAGTCTGGGCGGCTCTGCCAGCCAGCAGGGATCCAAGCCGGTGCACAGTTGCCAGGTCATGATGAAAATGCTGTGTCTCACAATCTTCAGCTGTCTTAGTTGTAGTCCCAAAGTATTTGATGAGCTTTTTCATGTTTTAATTTCTTCCTGTGTCAGAGAATCCATCTCCCCCTGTCTGGGTCTCTCCAGGGTGCTTTATTCTGGCATATGAGTTGTTTCTCCTGGGAGGCTTTGTACTTTGTTGCTCACTGATCAGCCATCTTGTCTTCTCTCCCTAAGAATTTAAAGAACTATATGCTGAAAATTATATTAAGCTAAAAAAGGAGATTGAAGACGATATTAGAAAATGGAAGAATATTCCTTGCTCTTGGCTAGGAAGAACCAACAGTGTGAAAATGGCTATACTCCCAAAACTGTTATACAGATTCAATGCAATCCCAATCAAAATACCATTGAGATACCTCACAGATCTAGAGAAAATACTCCTAAAATTCATTTGGAAACCAAAGAGACCTAGAATAGCAAAGGCAATTCTGGGCAACAAAGGTAAGGCAGGAGGCATCTCAATTCCTGACTTGAATCTATACTACAAAGCCACAGTGATAAAATCAGCATGGTGCTGGCAAAGAAATAGACCTGAGGATCAATGGAACAGATTAGAAGATGCAAGAACAAATACAAAGACACTCAGCCACCTGATATTTGACAAAGGTGCTAAACATGTTCACTGGAAGGATAGCCTCTTTAATAAATGGTGTTGGAAAAATTGGCTCTCCACATGCTGAAGACTGAAACTAGATCCATGCCTATCATCATGCACAAAACTAAAGTCTAAATGGATCAAAGACCTAAATATTAAAACAGAAACACTAAATCTACTTGAAGACAAGGTAGGCAGAAGTCTTGGAGACATAGCAGTAGGCAGAGAATTTATGAACAAAACACAAATTGCATGTGAAATACTTCAAAGAATCAACAACTGGGATATCATATTATTGAAAAGTCTCTACCAACAGAGTGAAAAGCAAACCCCCAGAGTGGGAAAGAATTATAGCCAGCAACCTCTCAGACACAAGATTTATAACCATATCCAGAACATATAAAGAAATGAAAAACCTCAAGCCCCCCAAATTCAAAGACCCTTCCTCAAAAATGGGCATGGGAGATGAACACTCATTCCTCAGATGAAAACATACAAAAGCAAATAAATACATAAAGAAATGTTCACCATCACTAGTCATTCAATAAATGCAAATTAAAACAACACTGAGATATCATCTCACTCTGGAAAGAATGGCTTCCATCAAGAAAGCAACTGATATCAAATTTTTGCGAGGCTGTGGGGGAAAACAAACACTTCTCCACTGTTGTTGGGATTGTAAACAGGTGCAGCCACTGTGGAAATAAGTGTGGAGATTCCTCAGCAAACTAGAATTAGAAGTTCTATTCAATCCAGATATCCCCCTCCTGGGCATTTTCCTAGAAAATTTGAAAAGGTCACATCACAGTGATATATGCATACCCATGTTTATAGCAGGACAATTTGTAATCACTAAATCTTGAAAACAACCAAAATGTTCATCAACCACGAAGTGGATGCAAATGATGTGGTATTTTTGTACAGTGGAATACTACTCAGCTATAAAAAGAATGATCTTGAGGCTTTTACTGGTAAATGGAGTCAACTTGAGACTATTCTCATAAGTGAAATAAACAAGTCTTACCTTAGAAAATATCACATTGTCTCTCTAGTGTAAATAATAATAAAAACTGAAAAAGTAAAAAGACCCAAAATGTATAAAAGGTATTGTAAAAATGAAAAGAAAGGAAAGTGCTCTAAAAGATATAACTGTATGTTTAAGTGTGTAAGATGACCATATTACTAAATTTTTTGAACCATTGAACAGAGTGGTTTGCACTGCCAATGTTTGTCTAGCCACTGTTTATGCTTTGATTTTGTAAATTGAAAAGTTTTTTCTAAGATGATATAGTATGTAATGTATCAACTAGAAATTCCTTAGTGTTATTTTTTTGTGGAATTCTGTATTATTCTATCCTTCTTTTCTATTTTTTCTTTTTTTCTTTCTTTTTTAAATAAAAAAGAAAATATTATATAAAATGAGAGAACCCTGGCCAAACAAAACCAAACTCCACATTTTATAGTATTGTGTGTATCTGGAAAGGCCAGTATAGGCAAATATATCTATCAAGGGAAAAGATTAGTGGTAGCAAGTCACTGAGAAGAGCAATAATGAACAAGGGGTATAGAGTTTCTTTTTGAAGTAATGAAAACATTCTGAGTTTAGATACATTTATGATTTATAATGTTATAAATTCTAAAAACTAAAATATATATTTGGTATCAGATATTGTATAAAATACTTTAAAAGATCAATGGAAATTTTAGAATTGAAAACACAACAAATAAAATTTAAAACTTTTTGGATAAACTCAATATGAAAACAGAGATTACAGAGGACAGACAGTTTGAAGACAGATCAATAGATAAAGACCATTTGAATGATACCTAGAGTGAAGTAGATAATCTAAATAGCCTTAAAACTAGTTAAATAATTGCATTTGTAAACTCTCCAAAATCAAGACTTTAGAGCCAGATTCTTTCGCTGAAAATTTCTGCCAAATTTTTAAAGTGGAAATACCAACAGTATACACATTCTGTTTAAATAAATACAAGATGTGGTCGCAGAATATATTCCAAAAATAGATAACCAATCCCTGAATTCTTTTTTTTATGTTAAACTACACAGGAAAGGCATCTTTTTGTTGATCTGCTTGAAAGTTTGAACCTTAAGAAGAGATTTGCCTGGATTATCCAAGTAGGTTTAGTTTAATCCATAAAAATGGAGAATATTTTCCAGATAGAGAGAGTAGATGAAAAAAGGAGAGATTCAAAAGGGGAGTAGAACATGTCCAACTACTCTGGCTTTGAAAATAGACAAAAAAGGTCAAGAGCCAAGAAATGTGAATGATGTCTGGGAATTTAAAATGTCCCTTAACTGGCAGGCAACAATGCTCCATTATCACCAAATTACACCATGGACCAAATATATTAACAGATGCCTATAGAACATCAAAACTAACAACTATAGGGTACATATTCTTAACAACTCATGGAACATTCTCCAAATATGTCATATTTTAGGTAATAAGGCCAGCTTTAACATATACAAAACATGGAAAACCTTTTTGTATTTTATCAGAATTTAATGGAATGAAACTAGAAATCAGCAGAAAGAGAAACCACAGAAACTGCAAACACATGGAGATTGGACAATTAATTTTCAAATTATCAATATGTCATTGAAGAAATTACAAAGAAAATTTAAACATTCCTATAATTAGATGAAATAAAAACAACATATCAGAGTCTCTCAGAGCAAAGGCAGTTCTAAGAAAGATGCTTATAGCTATGAAGGCATATATAAGAATATGATAGAGTTGCAAAATAAAAACCTAATAATGTGTTTCAAAGTCTTAGAAAAACAAAAGCAGACAGAATCCATATCCAATAGTAAATCATTAATAAGGCATAATTAATTAGATACAGAGTAAAAGAACAATGCGCACAGAATCATTGAAATGAACAATTGCCTGTTTGGAAAGATAAACAAAATTGATAAACCCTTAGCTAAACTAACCAAAAGAAATTGAGAGAAGACCCAAAGCAATACAATTAGAGATTAATTGGAAGTTTTACAAAAAAAAAAAACACTGAAATTCAGAGGATTGTTAAGGACTATTTGAGAAATCTATATTCCAAATCTT
Organism: Hydrochoerus hydrochaeris; assembly: GCA_004027455.1. Lineage (NCBI taxonomy): Eukaryota > Metazoa > Chordata > Mammalia > Rodentia > Hydrochaeridae > Hydrochoerus > Hydrochoerus hydrochaeris. Next base: position 98,610 of record PVLA01006239.1, on the reverse strand, counting down.
TGGAGTAGCTAGAAGAAATGGCTAAATCTTTTGATACATATAACCTAGCAAAATTGAAACATAAGCATATAAAAACCTAAACACAGCATTACCAATAAGATTTAAACAAAAGAAACAAAAGGTATCCTAACAAAGATAATCTCATAAGTAGATTAGTTCAGTGCTGAATTTTAGAAGAACTTTAAGAGCTAGTACCAGTGTTCCTCGAACTATTGCAAAATCATTCTATGATGCCAATATAACCCTGATACCAAAGCCAGAAAATTACACAACAAAAATATATAGACCAATACATTTGATGAACATAGATGTACACTAAAGTTTATAACACATTTAAAAATCAAATATTATGATAAAACTTGTTTTAATTCCAGAGATGCTAAGATGGATCATCATATGCAAACCTATAAACAGAATACACTACACAAATAGACCAAGGAATAAAATCATATGATCAACTCAATTGATGCAGAAAAACAGTCATAATTCTATATCCTTCATAATAAAAGCCATAGAGAAATTAGGAATTAAAAGATTACAGTACAATATAATAATGGTCATGTAGGACAAACCCACAGTCAACATCATTCTGAATGTGGAAAAGCTGACAAAAAAATAAGAAAAGAAGAACAAATGAAAGAAAAAGTAAACTAAAAGGACAAGAGAAAAATTCTCCAGCATTTTATAAATTAATGAATAAGAAAAAGGAAATAATGCATACACATGCACACACACACACACACACCAAAAAAGAATAAAAGACAAAAAATATTTATTTGTTATTTTATTCCAGAATCTATAATTTTTGAGCAGTGCCCAAGTCAAGGTGCATCCCTGCTTACACTGGTAGATAATGAAGGCAGTCAGGTCACCATATCCACGCTGAATGCAAGGATCAGTAGACAAAACAGGGTAACTAAGGCTGCAGCTTTCAAATCCAGTAAAATTCAGCCTAGCCTGGACTCTGGTCCAGTTAGCAGGTCCATGTATTTTTAACTCAAACTCCTCAGGGGGCCACTTTCTGGCCTGCTTTCAGAGTACTGATTCACTTCAATGGCAGTCTTTTGTCAGTCTTTTTTTTAATTGCTGGGATCCCTGGAGTGGAGCCAAGTGGCCAATCTGGGTCCCAGGATTACACAATTGATTCTTCTCTGGAATGGCATCTAACCTAGTATTCTCTCCAGAAATATGGTGGGGATTTATAGTCAAGTCACTTACCAAGTGTTGCCTGTAGAAGGACACACTGAGGTCAGGGACTCAGGGACTCTTGCTTTCCTTGCGGATCACATCTATTCTGGGTTTGGTCTTTTTCACTCCAGCATTTCTCCTTGCCAAGAAACTTTTCCTTTCACTTTGTCTTACAAGCTGGCAGCCATGCCATCCACAGAGAAAGGGCAGATAGACCCTCTTGTCTTCTGCATTATGTTTTGTTTCTGCAATTTCTCTATACCTTATTTTATTTTATTTTATTTTATTTTTTTGCAATACCTGCGATGTTATGATACTTTCACTATAACTGTGGATTTTTTCTAGGTTAAAGATAGGCCCCAAATTAGGTCTCATGGTATATTTCCCAATTTCTTCTGATACATAACACTGTAACTAATTATCTTTTAGCTACTATAGCTGATTTGATTGCATAGTAATACTACTGGGTCAGTGAACAATTTCATCCTAGTTAATCAGTTTTTCATTTCTACTATCACACTCATTAAATGAAAGAGCAAGAATTCCTAATCCAAAAACATGGACTGAATCAAACTCTGAAATAATGTCTGCAGTCTGGCAGAAAAATGTCTTGAGTCTGAGATAGCTTCAGGATTGTAGTGGAAGGTTCAGAGGAGTTATTGAGGTATGAGCATTTAGACTCTAGCAAAGAAGCCTCTTGAGAACCACATATGCAATGTCCAATGGAATATTTAATCTGCATTCCTATCAGATATCTTAAGTTTGAGTTTTTGTATGTTTCTGATATATGAGTAATATGGGATTATGCTATGTATTTTATGGTTTCCTGTGTTTATCAGCTTTTTACATTCCTGTATTTTTTCTTTCATTTACTCTGACATAACAGGTATCTAGGCTATCTCCCTCAGCTCAGCTCCCTATCTAATTTCTTCACCTCAAACCCCAAAGCAATACTATTACATATTTCTTTATTCTTTTTCCAATCACATAAGCTGCTTCTTTCAAGTTTCTAATTTTCCTTAACTCTCACAGTCATTCTTATCTTCCTTAATATTAGCCTTCAATCCACACTCTGGGAAGCCTTTGCTTCATTCACATCTTATGTAGCCTATTATCCTCCATATCATCAGGTTATGACAACCACATAACTTTCCTAGTTCAAAAATGAAACCTCCTTTCTCCCATATCTTGCTGTTGCCCACATATATATGCTCTGAAAACTCTGAATACTAACCCATCAATTCAACAGAAAGTACTTCAATAGACTCAGATTCCACACTAAATTTTTCTTCTCATCTGTAACTATCCACATACCAAAACTTCTCTTGGATATTTAACACTCCTCATTCACCCATCCCCCATTTTCTTCCCTCTAATTCATCCACCTCATTGTATAACCACCAAAAATTATAAAATGTCATAGGGTACATAGAGGATAGAAAAAGTAGGGAAGGGTAACTGCAAGAACCATCATATAGAAGAATTGTGTGATTGAATCTGTGGATGCTGTTATAACTAGAAGTAATTCTTTTGGCAAAACATGGAGACAGAATCCAAATCACTTAAAGTAAATATTGAAAGCAATAAATACTATCACTGGACATACAAAGTTGAAAAGTAAAAATGGGAAGGAAATGTCTTACTAAAAATTTCCATATTAACCACAAATTCTCCTTACTTTTCTAGTCTTCAAACTTCAGTACCTAGTCAAGAAAGGGAAGGGAAAAGAGGGAGAAGTAAGGCAACAGAAGATATGTGAGTTCTTTCAACTCTTAATGACAGAGCATGGAGTCACAAAATGAGAAAAAAAAACAAATACCAGCTAGTGCAACTCCATGAAAAATTTATAGAAGTGATGAAAAAAATAGATGAGCTCAAAAGAAAATGAACCAGAAGGTCACAACAATTTCATTCAATATGCCCTCAGTGAATTTTGTTTGGGGGAATAGGCAAAAAAAAAAAAAAAAAAAAAAAAAAAAAAAAAAAAAAAAAAAAAAAAAAAAAAAAAAAAAAAAAAAAAAAAAAAAAAAAAAAAAAAAAAAAAAAAAAAAAAAAAAAAAAAAAAAAAAAAAAAAAAAAAAAAAAAAAAAAAAAAAAAAAAAAAAAAAAAAAAAAAAAAAA
>PVLA01006239.1:0-95201 GCA_004027455.1 Hydrochoerus hydrochaeris | reverse complement strand
AACTTCCATGGTCAGATTCAAAAAGGATATGGAATTCTCAAAAATATGACAGACAGAAATGCCTAAAATTAAAAAACTGTATAAAATTAATCAATTGAAGAAATTACCAATGTGAAGACAGCTTCTAATATTGAGAAAAATATTGAATTACAGCATTTCAGCTCAAAGAAACAACCAAGAAAATAAAACACTATCGAGTGGCTACTAGACAAGAAGACTATTCTAACACTAACTGGAGTTAGAGAAAAACTAGAAACTAGCACAGATACATTTACTAACATGTTCACAGACAGAAGAAAAGTTTCCAAATACAAAGAAGCAATGCTTATAGAGCACCACACAAATATGACAAACACAGAAGCCAACCATGCATCTCCTTATTAAATTACTAGATAGCAAGGAAAAAAAGCAGAATTTTAAAAGCACCCAGAGAAAAAAAGCAAAGAAATGCTTTAAATGTTAAACCAAATACAATCATAGCAAACCTCTCAACATAAACCCTAAAGGTTCTGCAGAAGGACTTGGAGTGAAGTGTTTCAAACCCTAACAGAACATAACTTCCAACCCAGATTAAATTATCAAGGAAAGTTATATTTCAAATAAATGGAAAATGAGATATTTCTGTGAAAAGCAGCAGCTCAAAAGATATATTAGGGACAGGAATTTACGTCAGTTATACAGAACCTGCCTGGCAAGCATGACACCCTGAGTTCAATTCACAGTTCTAACAAATAAAGAAATAAAGAAAAAAAATATGAGTGTGTGCTAAACCAGATCATGAGAAAATACTTAAATTTGACAGAAATTATGAAAGTGACATAACCAAAAGCAGAGAGAAAAAGAATGAGGTCAATAGATAATCAGCAACAAAAAAACATCAGAAAAAAGAAAAACAAAGGATTCTGCAACAGATAAAAAAATTTCTCTGCCAAAAAGTTTGGGACCATGGATGCTGGCTGGGTCCCTGCCCAGCCTCCTAGGACACTGGACTAGGCTCAAGAGGTTCCATGGGCTTGACTGTACCATGCCCAGTGACCTTCACTCAACCAGGGGAGCCAGGCCCACCAAAAGAGGAGCCAGGCCCATGCCATCGCCATCATGAGGTGACTTGCAGCTCACCGGGGCAGGCTCTGGAAAAGTTTGAGAGCATCGATCCCAGTGGCAGGGTGCCCACCCAGCCCCCTAGGTGCCAGAAGTTCCAGGTGCCAGAAGTTCCAGGAGCTTTAGTAGATGACACGCAGTGACCTTCATTCAACCAGGGGACCCAGGCCACCAAAGGATGGGAGCCAGAAGTTCCAGGAGATTTAGTAGATGACACCCAGTGACCTTCATTCAACCAGGGGACCCAGGCCACCACAGGATGGGAGCCAAAGTCACGTGAGTCCCAGTAGCAGAGGGTGCAGGAAGTGATTTCCAAAACATCCAGGAAGCTTTGGAACATCGCTGGAAACACAGAAATATAGGAAAATGTCAAAACGAAAGACCAGAATGCAATCTCAAATCTCCAGCCCTTCCCAAGAAAACCTAGGAGCCATGTACATAGAAGAAAATACTGCACATACACCTGAAATGCCTGAAATGGTATCAATGGAAAAAAAAGAAGCAAGTCTGGGAAGCCATAAAGGAACACAAATCAGAAATACTATCCCAGGTAAAAGAAGAAATGATAAAAGTAGTGAAAGAAATACTGAACACATCTAACAAAGAAAACAGCTAAAAAATTAGAGGAACAAAGCAAAATGATGGAATCCCTGAATGAACAGTTTAAGAAACAAACAGGGGCCCACCCTGCCACCCAGAACTCAGCGGAAACCCTCCTCAGGGGTAAGCTGCCCGGAACCTCCCCCCGTAGGCCAGACTTGCCACCAGAACATCAAGGAGACACGCCCAAGACTGAAAACAGCCCTGGATTGCTACAGATGGGCCTGCCCTCCCACCTCGAACATCAGAAGATCTCAGCAGCCTCCAGTTAGTATGAGAAAATCTGGAATTTTGCTCCCAGGTGGCAAACCTTGGACTACAGTGGATTGACTGTGTCAGTGTGGTGAGTATACCCCTAAAATTGAGGTGTACAGGGGATAAACAGGGCCAGTAGTAAAACCCCCTCCAACTAACTGTAAGACTTTGGTGTGTCTGAAAAGAGTGTGTGTGATCCCCTCCTACACATAGAAAACACCAGGCAGATTGAAAATGACAAAATGAAAAAGGAAAATGCAGTCTCAAACATAGTTCACCAGAAGCAAGTATAGGAGACCAGAACATAGTTCATAGTATAGGAGTCTCAAACATAGTTCACCAGAAGGAAGTATAGGAGTATTGAAATAGAGGACCCCAAAGGTAACACACTGGGAATCTCTGAAAAGATAGTGAGTGAAATAAAAAAAACAATTGCATCAGGCTATAGAGGAAATCAAGTTAGAAGTAGTCTCCCATGTAAAGATAGAATAACAACTATAGTAAAGAAGCTGTTGAAAGCAGCTAAAAAAGAACTAGAGAAAAAAGTATATGAGCATGGGAAACAGATTGAAACTTTGAATGAACAATATAGAAAACAAGCAGAATTCATGAAACAAACTCAAAGAGACATCCAAGACACAAAAAATTCTATTGAAAGCATGCAAAACCACTTAAAGGAAGCTGAGGATAGGATTTCAGACCTTTAGGGCAGGATCACAGTTAGTGATCAGGAAAGGGTAGAACTTTTAAAAATAACAAAGCAGCATGAAATGACAATCCAGAAGCTTCATGATGATGCCAAGAGCAACAATATAAGGATAATGGGCATTAGCGAAGATACAGGAGTGCAGGCAAATGACATACATAAAGTATTTACAGAAATAATAGCAGAAAACTTCCCAAACATGAGGAAAGAATATGATATGCAGATAAGTGAGTCATATAGAACAACAAATAGTCATAATCAACATAAATCCACACCCAGACACATAATAATTAAGATCTCAGATTACAGCATAAAAAGAGAATATTAAAAGCTGTCAGAGAAAACACACAACTCACCTATCAAGGAAAGCCCATTAGAATCACGGCAGACTTTTCAGCACAAACCCTTAAGTCAAGAAGAGCTTGGAGTAAGGTATTTCAAGCCCTGAAAGAAAACAACTTTCAACCCAGACTGAAGTACCCAACAAAATTTTCATTCAAGTTTAATGGACAAGCAAGATACTTCCATGACAAAGAACAACTGAAGAAATTCATATCCACCAAAACAACCATAGAAAGAGTACTGAAAGACATACTAGACAGAAATAAAAATGACCAAAATCCCCAAAACAACAACAGAAAGAAATCATCAGGTAGGATAAGCAATTAAATAACAGGAAAAGCAGAAAGAAACAATTGGAACATAGCATGGCAAAGTTGAGCCAGTACATATCAGTGATATACATAAATATAAATGGCCTCAAATCACCTATCAAAGGAAATTGACAGAATGGATCAAGAAACAGGAACCCACAATATGCTGTATACAAGAAACACATCTGACCCAAAAGGAAACTTGTAAATTAAAAGTCAAAGGATGGAAAACAGTATTCCATGCAACAGAAAAAAGCAGGGGTAGCTATTCTATTTGCAGACAACGTGAACTTCAAACCTAAAATGATTAAAAGAGATAGAGAAGGTCACTACATACTTGTTAGTGGTAAAATTCAAGAGGAACAACTAACAATTATAAATCTATATGCACCAAATACAGGAGCACCCAACTATGTAAGACAGATACTAATGGACATGAAAAACCAAATATACAACAACACAATTATAACAGGAGATCTTAACAGCCCATTGTCAAAAAGAGATAGAACAACTAGACAAAAAGTCAGCAAAGAAATAACAGAACTGAATCATACCTTTGAGCAATTGGACTTAGTAGATGTTTACAGAGTGTTCCACCCAACCACATCAGAATACACATTCTTCTCAGCTGCTCATAGGACATTCTCAAAAATAGACCGTACATTATCCCATAAAACATTCTTAAGTAAATGCAAAGGTATTGAAATCATACCATGCATAATATCTGAATATAGGGCACTGAAATTGGAAATTAATGGCAAAAGAAATTGTAAAACCTGCATAAATACATGGAAATTAAATAACAGCTTTTTGAACAACCAGTGGGCTACAGATGAAATTAAAGAAGAAATAAAACAATACCTACAATTCAATGAAAATACAAAAACAACATACTGTAATCTGTGGGATGGAATGAAAGCAGTATTAAGAGGGAAATATATAGCAATAAACACTCATATCAAGAAAACAGAATGAGCACAAATAAAATGCTCCATCTCAAGCTTCTAGAAAAAGAAGAGAAAGCTAAACCCAAAGTTCATAGAAAAGAGGAAATTGTAAAGATTAGAGCAGAAATCAATGCAATTGAAACTAAAAAAAAATACAAAGAATTAATGGATTGAAAAGCTGTTTTTTGAGAGAATAAACAAAATTGACAAACCCCTAGCTAACAATATCAAGAGAAACAAAGAAAAAACCCAAATTCATGCAACAAGAACTGAAAAGGGAGAAATTAGTACAGATCCCATGGAAATTCAAAAGATCACGAATACCTACTTTGAAAATCTCTACTCACATAGAGTGGAAAACAGAGGAAATAGACAGATTTCTAGAAACATATGAACTACTAAAGCTCAACCAAGAAGATATAGCGATTTTGAACAACTTATTATCAACTATTGAAAATGAAAATGTAATTAAAAACTTAGAAACAAAGAAAAGCCCAGGTCCTGATGGATTCATAGCTGAATTCTACAAGAAATTTAGAGAAGGTTTGATGCCAGTACTTCTTAAACTCTTCAACGAAATTGAGAAAAAAGCAATCCTCCCTAAATCATTCCTGGAGGCAAGTATTACTCTGATACCAAAACCAGAGAAAGATGCAACCATAAAAGAGAACTATAGGCCAATCTCACTAATGAACATTGATGCAAAGATTCTCAACAAAATACTGGCAAATAGAATGCAGCAAATCATCAAGAAGATTATACATCATGACCAAGTTGGGTTCATTCCAGGAATGCAGGGATGGTTTAACATACGCAAATCAATAAATGTAATACACCACATCAACAGAGCCAAAAAGAAAAACCACATGGTCATCTCAAAAGATGCAGAAAAAGCTTTTGACAAAGTCCAACTCATGTCCATTATAAAAACCCTTCAGAAACTTGGGATACACGGCATCTACCTCAACCTTATGAAGGCCATCCATGACAAACCGACAGCCAACCTCCTAGTAAATGGAAAAAAACTGAAAGCTTTCACTTTAAAATCAGGAACAAGACAAGGATGTCCACTATCACCACTCCTTTTCAACAAAGATCTGGAAACACTAGCCAGGGCAATCAGACAAGAGAGATAAATAAAAGGAGTAAAGATAGGAAAGGAAGAAGTTAAATTATCACTATTTGCAGATGACATGATACTCTATATAGAAGACCCAAAAAACTCTATTAAAAGACTGCTAGAGGCAATAAACAAATTCAGCACTGTAGCTGGATACAAAGTCAATGCTCAAAAATCAATAGCATTCCTGTACACAAACAAAAAGAACTCATTGAGAGAGAAATTATGGAAATATCACCCTTTACAATAACATGTAAAAAAATGAAATGCTTAGCAATCAACCTAAATAAAAATGTAAAAGACCTATATGCTGAAAATTACACTATGCAGAAAAGGAGATTGAAGAGGATGTTAGAAAATGGAAGGACATTCCTTGCTCTTGGTTAGGAAGAACCAACATTGTGAAAATGGCCATACTCCCAAAACTGTTATACATGTTTAATGCAATCCCAATCAAAATACCATTGACATAACTCACAGATCTAGAAAAAACACTACTAAAAATTATTTGGAAACAGAAGAAACCTAGAATAGCAAAGGCAATTCTAGGCAACAAAAACAAGGTAGTAGGCATCTCAATTCCTGACTTGAAACAGTACTCTAAAGCCACAGTGATAAAATCAGCTTGGATACTGGCAAAGAAATAGACCTGAGGATCACTGGAACAGATTAGAACATGCAAGCATAACTACAAAGACACTCAGCCACCTGATATTTGACAAAGGGGCTAAATATGTCCACTGGAAGATGGAGAGTCTCTTTAATACATGGTGTTGTAAAAATTGGCTCTCTACATGCCAAAGACTGAAACTAGGCCCATGCATATCACCGTGCACAAAACTAAAGTCTATATGGATCAAAGACCTCAATATTAAAACAGAAACATGAAATCTACTGGAAGACAAGGTAGGTAGAAGTCTTGGAGACATAGGGGTAGGCAGAGAATTCATGAACAAAATGCAAACAGCACAGGAAACACTTCAAAGAATCATCAAATGGGATTTCACATTATTGAAAAGTTTCTGCACTTCAAAGGAAATCACTAATAGAGTGAAAAGGAAACCCATAGAGTGGGAAAAAATTTTAACCAGCAACCCCTCAGACAAAGGACTTGTGTCCAGAATATATACAGAATGGAAAAACCTCAATCCCCACAAATTCAAAGACCCTCTCCAAAAATGGGCATCTGAGATAAACACACAGTTCTCAGAGAAAGATATACAAATGGCAAATAAATACATGAAGAAATGTTCACCATCACTGGTAATTCGAGAAATGCAAATTAAAACAGTATTGAGATTCCACCTTACTCTGGAAAGAATAGCTGCCATCAATATATCAACTGATAACAAATGTTGGCGAGGCTGCGGGGAAAAAGGAACACTGCTCCACTGTTGGTGGGAATGTAGACTGGTACAACCATTATGGAAATTCATATGTAAAATTCTCAGACGACTAGGATTAGAATCCACATTCAATCTAGCTATCCCATTCCTGAGTATTTTCCCCAAAGAACTGAAAATTTCACATCACAATGATATATGCAACCATGTTCATAGCTACACAATTTGTGATATTTAAATTCTGGAAACAACCAAGATGCCCATCAACTGCAGAGTGGATGAAAAAGATGTGGCATTTTTATACAATGGAATATTACTCAGCTATATAAAAGGATGATCATGAGGCCTTCATAGGCAAATGGAGACAACTTGAGACTATCTTCATTATAGAAATAAATAAGAATCATATTTATAAATATCATACTGTGTCTCTAGTGTAAAAAGTAAATAAGAACTACAAGAGAATTAAAACAAAAATGTGTAATTGCTATTGTAAAAAAGAGAGAAAAATAAAGTGCTCTAAGAGATATAAGTACATGTATGCTTGAGTGTGTAAAATAGGTGACCATATTGCTGAATCTTTGTGGGATGTTTGAGCAGAACTGTTTGTTATCTGACTATTGGAATATTTACTATGTACCCTTTAACTTTGTAACTTAAACAACTACATCCAGGATGACAGTATGTAATTTATAAATTACTGATTTCTTAGTGGGGCTTTTTCTCACTCCCCTTTTTCTTTCTTTCTTTTAGAATTCTGTATTGTTGCTACCCTTTTTTCTCTTTTGCTTTTTTTATTTTCTTTAAATGAAATTTTATAAATGTATAATTGCTATTGTAAAAAAAGAGGAAATAGGAAGCACTATAAAATATATAGCTGCATGTATGTTTAGGTGTTTGGGATTGATAAACATATTTCTAGGTTCTTCCTGGATTGTTGAACAGATCTGTTTGCACTCTCAATGCTTTAGTGTCCACTCTTGTGCTTTAATTTTATAACTTGAATAACTATATCTAAAAGAACAATATGTAATTTATCAACTAGTGATTTTTATTGTTTATCTTCTTTTGTTGAAATTGTGTAATATTTCTATCCTTTTTCTTTTTTTCTCTTTAAATAAAAAAAGAAACAAACAGAATACACAACCAGATTCAAATAGATATACAGGAAATCAAAAATTCTATTAAAAGTTGCAAAAACCACCTCAACGAAAGTGAAGATAGAATCTCAGACCTCAAAGATAAGATTTCAGCTAGTGAACAGGAAAGGAAAGATCTTCTAAAAATAACAAGAAATCAGGAAATAACAATTCAGCAGCTGCAAGATGATGCAAAGAAAAGCAACATAAGATTAATAGGGATAAATGACGAAAAAGGGGACAACACAAATGATATCAAGAGGCTATATACAGAAGCAATAGCTAAAATCTTCCCAAACATGAGTATGGAAACATGAGTAGTGAAGCATATAGAACTCCAAATAGCCATAACCGAAACAAAACTTCACTCAGATATATAATAATCACCATTCCAGAAAACCAACATAAGAACAGAATATTAAAAGCTGTTAGAGAGAAAAGACAGATTACCTATAAAGTAAAACCTATCAGAATCACAGCAGGCTTCTCAACACAAACAATGAAGTCAAGAAGAGCATGGAGTGAAGTGTTTCAGATACTAAAGGAAAATGACTTCCAACCCAGATTGATGTACCCTGCAAAACTGTCCTTCAAAATAGATGGCAAAATAATATACTTCCATGACAAAAACAGCTAAAGAACTTCATGATCACCAAACCAACCCTACAAAGAATACTCACAGACATTCTAGATACATATAGGAAAAAACTACTAAGCAAGACATACAATAAAACTCATGGAAAGTTAAGATACAACATCAGAATGACAACATGTGAACAATAAACCAATATATGCAAGTTATAACCATTAATGTAAATGGCCTCAGTTCAACAATTAAAAGAAACAGACTGGCAGAATGGGTCAAGAAACAATGTTCAACCATATGCTGTCTACAAGAAACCCATCTAACCCAAAAGGAAACTCATAGACTGAAAGTGAAAGGATGGAAAACGATACTCCATGCAACAGGAACTGAAGAAAAAGTGGGAACAGCTATTCTGTTTGCAGACCATGTTAATTTTAAACCAGGAATGGTCTGAAGAGGTAAAAAAGGTCACTACATAGTAGTTAGGGGAAAACTGCAAGACAAAGAGATCACAATCTGAAATATATATCCACCAAATTCCAGAGCACCCAGCTACAAAAAGCAAGTATTAACAGATATGAAAAATCAAATAGGTAATAACACAATTATAACAGGAGACCTTAACATGCCTTTGACACAAAGGGATTGATCAACTTGACAGAAAATCAGCAAAGAAGTAACAGAACTGAATCACACCTGCGAACAACTGGATTTGATAGATGTATACAGAGTGTTCCATCCAACAACATCAGAATATACATTCTTCTCACCAATACATGGGACACTCTCCAAAATAGACTAAATACTAACCCACAGAACATATTTAAGTAAATGCAAAAGAATTGAAATTTTCCCATGCATGTTATCAGATCATAGTGGCATGAAACTAGAAATTAATGATAAAAGTAACTGCAAAAATGCCACAAACACATGGAAATTGAATAATACACTCTTGAGAAATCATTGGGTCACAGAAGAAATTAAAGAAGAAATTAAACAATATGTACAAGCAAACGAAAATTCAAATACAGCTTACCAGAACCTGTGGGATGCAATGAAAGCAGTCCTCAGAGGAAAATTTATTGTACTGAGTTCCCACATTAGGAAAATAGAGTGAACACAAATAAGCAACCTGTATTACACCTCAAATATCTAGAAAAAGAAGAGCAAGCCAAGCCCAAAGTAAAAAGAAGGGAGGAAATTATAAAGATCAGAGCAGAAATTAATGCAATAGAGACTAAGACTAAGAAAACAATACAAACAATCAATGAATCAAAGAGTTGATTCTTTGAAAGAATAAATAAAATTGATAAGCCCATAGTCAACCTAATTTTAAAAAGGAAAGAAAAGACTCAAGTTCATGCAATACAGAATGAAAAAGGTGAAATCACTACTGACCCTGTGGAAATACAGAAGATCATCAACACTATTTTGAAAACCTCTACTCTCATAGGTTCGATAACATATGAACCACCAAAGCTGAGTCAAGAAGATGTAAAACTGCTGAATAACCCAATTTCTGTTAATGAAACTGAAAATGTAATCAAGTCCCTACCAACAAAGAAAAGCCCAGGCCCAGACAGATTCACTGCAGAATTCTACAAGAAATACAAAGAAGACTTAATACTGACACTCCTCCAAACTCTTCAATGAAATTGAAAGGGAAGCAATTCTCCCTAAGTCATTCCTGGAAGCAATTATCACTCTAGTACCAAAACCTGAGAAAGACCCAACTAAAAAAGAGAACTACAGGCCAATTTCCCTAATGAATATAGATGCAAAAATTCTCAGTAAAATATTGGCACAGCAGGATGCAGCAAATCATCAAGAAGATTATATACCATGACCAAGTGGGATTCATCCCAGGCATATAGGGATGGTTCAGCATACGTAAATCAACAAATGTAATCCATCATATCCATAGAGCCAAAAGCAAGACTCACATGATCATTTCTATAGATGCAGAAAAAGCTTTTGATAAGATCCAACACCCATTCATGATAAGAAACTTACAGAGAATTGGAATAGATGGTCTTTACCTCAGTATGATAAAGGCAATCTTCAACAAACCAACAGGCAGCATCATATTAAGTGGCCAGAAACTGAAAACCTTTACCTTAAAATCAGGCACAAGACAAGGATGTCCCTTATCACCACTCCTATTCAACATAGTACTGGAAATACTGGCCATAGCAATTGGACAAGAGAGAAAAATAAAAGGAGTAAATATAGGAAAAGAGGAAGTGAAATTATCATTATTTGCAGAAAACATGTTGTTCTACAGAGAAGACCCCCAAAATTCCATTGAAAGACTCCTAGATATAATAAATTCAGCAATGTAGCTGGATACAAAGTCAATACTCAAAAATCAATAGCATTCTTATACACTAACAACAAAATCACTGAGAGAGAAATAAGCCTTCACACTAGCATCCAAAAAAATGAAATACTTAGGAATTAATCTAATGAAAGATGTAAAAGATTTGTACAGGGAAAATTATAACACCCTGAAAAAAGAAATTGAATAGGACCTCAGAAATGGAAAGACATCCCTTGTTCATGGATAGAAAGAATAAATATTGTGAAAATGGCCATTCTTACAAAATTGTTATACACATTCAATGCAATCTCAATGAACATGCCACTAACGTACCTCATCGATCTAGAGAATTCACTCCTAAAATTCATCTAGTACCAGAAGAGGCCTAGAATAGCAAAGGCAATTCTAAGCATCAAAACCAAGGCAGGAGGCATCACAATCCCTGCTTGAAGTTATACTACAAGGCTACCGTAATAAAATCAACATGGTATTGGAATAAAAACAGACCTGAGGATCAATGGAATGGACTTGAAGATACAACTACAAACACATTCAACCACCTTATCTTTGATAAATGGGCCAAGGATGTTCACTGGAAGAATGATAGTCTCTTTAATAAATGGTGCTGGAAAAACTGGCTATCCACATGCTGAAAACTAAAATTAGACCCATGCCTGTCACCATGTACTAAACTAAAATCTAAATGGGTCAAAGATCTAAATATTAAGACAGGAACACCAAATCTGTTGGAAGACAAAGTAGGTAAAAATCTTGAAGACATAGTGGTTAGTAGAGAATTCATGAACAAGAACCAAACTGCATGGGAAATACTTCCCAGAATCAATAACTGGGATCATGTCTTATTAAAGTTTTTGAATGTCCAAAGAAATCTCCCGCAGAGTGAAAAGAAAACCCACAAACTGGGAAAAAATCTTAGTGAATTGTCCCTGAGACAAAGGACTTCTGTCTAGAATTTATAAATAATTAAGAACAATCAGACCCCCGAAATTCAAGACCCAGTCCAAAATTGGGCATCCATAATGAACACACAGTTCTCAGATGAAGAAAAGCGAATGGCAAAGAAACACATGAAAAAATGTTCATCATCACTGGTCATTAGAGAAACACAAGCTAAAACCACACTGAGATTCCATCTCACTCCAGAAAAAATGGCCAGGACCAACAAAACTACCAACAACTAATGCTGGAAAGGCTGTGGGGAAAAAGGATCTCTTCTGAACTGTTGATTGGAGTGTAGACTGGTGCAACCACTGTGGAGGTCAGTCTGGAGATTCCTCACAAAGCTGGGATTGGAAGTCCCATTTGACCCAGCTATTCCATTTCTGGGCATATTCCCAGAAGAAGTGAAAACATCTTACCACAGTGATATATGTGCACCCATGTTTATAGCAGCACAATTTGTAATAGCCAGTTCTTGGAAACAACCTAAGTGCTCATCAACTGAGGAATGAATAAAATTTGTGCTACTTTTATACTGTAGAGTACTACTCAGCTATAAAGAATGATCACATTGAGATATTTATAAATAAATGGATGCAACTTGAATCCATACTCATAAGTGAAATAAATCAAACTGACATGTATAAATACGGTATAGTCTCCCTTGTGTAAGAAATGGTAAATGTACATAAGATTTTATGGTAATCATGGTTCACCATTATATTGCTTTGAAGTCTTATGTTTTCATTCATTGGTTGGAATGGTTTTATTCTGTTTTGTTTGATCTTAATATATGTTATTGTATCAATAGTTACTTTGAAGAATAGACAGTATGGCAGCCATTGTTGATTTAATATCCTCTTGCTCTGAAGTCTTACCATGCTCTTTTCTTTCTATTACCATTTGTTCTGTCATGTTGTGTCTTATTGGATTTTAATATGTATGATAGTATAAAGAAATTTTAATGGAAAATGAGATAATATCGCAGCCATTGTTCATCTTCAGTTATTTGGTTCAGAATACCTTTCAATACTTTCGTTCTCTTGTGTGGTTTTATTCTATTTTGTTATGTTTGGCATTATTGTGTGTGAAGCTAAGCTCAACTATTTCCAAGAAAGAGACATTATGATAGATACTGTTAATATCCAATTGTCTTGTTGGGAAGTGCTGCGTTGTTTACATTGTTCTTTCCTGATCTCCTTAGATCTGTCCTCTTTTGTTTTATTTTCTTTAAAGTAAAATTTTAAAAAATTTCTCTTCCACAGTAAATAATCCTCTGGACTTAAACATGCTTTAGATATTCCTTTACAATCATTTGAGGCCATAACCTCTTGTCCTATTAGCTCTATAAAACCCAAGGTAAAAGGGGACTTGGGCTATAGTTAGTAGTTACTTGTTGTAGTTCTTTTAAGGTCTTAAAATGCACAACTTCTTGAAGGTGTATAGCTTATTCCAGGTTATTAGAGTTTTGGGCTTCAACAACAGGTTAGAAATGTTGAAAACCCTCCACGGATTCCCCCGCCACCCTGACTTCTTTTAGCACCAATTGAAAGGGAGGAATAAAGAATACGTTATTCTATGAAGGGTGGAAATCTCAGCCTGTGATGCAGCAAAAATTTGTGGACTGAGAAAACAGAAGTAGCTGCCTGTGGTGCAGTTAAGTCTACCAGTTTTACTTTGAGCAGCTATGAAATGGAAGTTGCACCAAAAACTCCTCTAGTGGGAAAAGGTCTTCTTTACCCCCTACACATCCTTGGTTATCTGAGCAAAGCTAGAGAATTCAAACGCTGTGGGATGGGGATGTTGCTCCTTTATCTTTTTTCTGCTTGGGGCCTAAGCAAGATGTTGCAAGTCAAATCCTCTTGGTCATCTCAACAGGCATACAATCAAACATCAAGACTTCCCTGATCAAGGTCCACAAAGAAAAGATCAATACAGAAATATACTCAGGCCCCTCACCAGTATATTGGGCATGCAATTATTGCCCTACATCCCTCCGTATCTGAGGGTTCACAGTTCCTTTTTCTGGGATCCAGGAACATGTCTCTTGTACAAAGATGAGAAATTCTGCCAGTTGAGAAATTTTTACATCTGAACCTTTTACTTTCAATAATACAGCATGCATTTCTATATACAGTTGTCATGCTAGAGAACTGTTTGTCCCATGTTTTACCTCTGATGATGGGATTAATATTTATGTTATCAGTGGGACCATTATTGATGATATCAATACACTTCTCTCCCTTGCTATTTTGCATACAACTAGAGATGTTCTCTTATCTGCTATATGATGAGTTTCCCTGAACCCTGGGAACCTGTTCAGGTGCCCAAATGCCATGTCCAGCACAGCTCTTAAAAACTCACATGAAGAAATGAAGGCAAGTGTGAAAATGCAGAAAGATGAGGTCAGCTGGAACCTTCTCACTTGGTGGAGAAAAAAAAGCTACCCAATGACTACAGTACATTTATTCATAAACTCAACAGGTTAATGTCAGGTGAAAAACCTGTGCCTAACAATTTGCTCACCTGGCATGCCTTGGGTGGCTTGCATTCTTGTCTGTAATTTGTTCACCTGGCTCACCTAGTGGACTCTATGTTTTCAGAGTTGGCCTTGCTGTAGCCCCACACATGTGACTGATATAAAGCTTCAGCTGCTCCCCACATGTAATACTGAAAGAAGGCTAGGGACCTGATGGAGTCAACACTGAATTCTACAAAAATCTTTAAGTATCTTCTGACACCATACTCCTTAAGCTCCTCAAAGAAATTGAAAGGGATGGAGTGCACACACTGATTTTACAGAAACCACTATCACCTTGATCCTAAAACCAGTTGAAGAAGTAACTAAAAAGGAACACTATAAGACAAACATTTTAATGAATGTAGATATGAAAATCCTCAACAAGGTATTACCAAATAGAATGCAGCACATCATCAAAAGGAGCATACAACATGATCAATAAGTTTTCATCCCAGTAATGCAGGGATGGATCAGTATACGTAAGACAATAAATGTAACATATCACATAAAAAAGCAGCAAGTTTTAAAAAAAACATAAGATCATATCAACAGATTCAGAAAATTTTTTGACAAAATCCAACACCAATTCATGAGTAACACCGTGAAGAAAACAGATATAGAAGGAAAATCCTGAATATCATAATATTTATGACAAACCAACAGCCAGCATCATATTAAATAGAGAAAAAATAGAAGCATTCTCTTTAAAAGAGGAAAAATACAAAGATGTCCCCTAGCACATTATATTTTAAATATAGTACTTGAAATATTGGCCAGAGTAATTAGGCAAGAGAAAGAATTCAAAGAGGCACATATATGAAAGGAAGAATTCCAGTTATCCTTATTTGCAGATGACATGATACTGTACATAAAAAAACCAAAGAACTGCACCAAAACTCTTATAATTAATAATGAACTTCAGCGATGTAGCAGGGCACAAAATCAACCCACAGCAATTATTAGTATTTGTGTATAAGAATATTAAATTTGATGAGAAGGAAACTATGAAAACAGTACCATTCACAGTAGTTTCAATAAAAATGAAATACCTAGGAATTAACATAGTACAAGAGGATAAGAGATGTCTGCAATGAAAACTAATGTGCTCTGGAAAAGGAGAATGAAAAGAACATCACAAAATGGAAAGATGCTCCCTGCTTCTCTATCTGCAGAATGAACACTGTCAAATGGCCATATTCCCAAAACCTTTACACAGATTAAATGCAGTGCCAATCAAAATACTGACAGCATACTTTACAGAACTAGAGAAACAAATCCTAAAATTCATATGGAGCAAGAAGAGTCACAGAATAGCAAAAGCAATGTTGGGCAAAAATAGCAAAACTGGAGGTATAGCAATACCTGACTTCAAGGTATATGATAAAGCAATAGTAGTAAAAGCAGCATGGTACTGAAAAAAAACTGATATTTGGATCAAGGAAACAGAATAGAGAATATAGAGAACTCCCCAGATACACTAGGCTCTTTGATCTTTGACAAAGGAGCTAAAAACTTATGGTCCAGGAAACATAGCCTATTGAGTAGGTGGTGTGGGAAAAACTGGTTATTTATTTACAGAAGATTGAAACTGGACTCTTATCTTTCAACATGCAATAAATTAAAATCAAATTGGTTCAAAGATCTAAACATTAAAGCAGAAACATTACACCTACTGGAAAATAAAATAGGTAAACCTGCTGTACACATAAGTGTGGGAAAGGATTTTCTGAACAGAACATCGATTGCATAAAAAATAACAGCAAGAGTCATCAAATGGGATTATATTAGACTAAAATATTTTATACAGTAAAAAATAATCAATAAAGTGAACAGACAACCTACAGAATGGGAGAAAAGTTTTTGTAGCTATTCCTTTAAGTACTAATATCTAGAATATACAAAGTACTCAAAAAGTAAATCACCTAAAATTAAAGACTTATAAAAAAATAGACAAGAGATATGAAAGACACTTTTTAGAGGATAAAATACAAACAGGTCAACAAATACATGAAAAAAAGTTCAACATCCCTAGCCATTACAGAAATGCAGATTAAAACAACTCTTAGATTCACCTTACTCCAGAAACAAATGGCTAGCATTTTAAAAAATCAAACATCAACAGACGCTGGCATGACTGTCGTGAAAAAGGAATGCTCTTTCATTGTTGGTGTGCATGTAAACTATTATAACCATTATGCAAATCAATATGGAGATTTCTCAAAGAGTTGAAATTAGAAATATCCTGTGACCCAGCAATCCCCCTTCTAGGCATCTTCCCCAGAGAACTTAAGGCACCACAGTAAAGCAATACTTGCATACCAATATTTATAGCAGCACAACTCATAATAACTAAAACCTGAAAGAGGTCTGTATACTTATGAACAAATGACTGTATAAATAAAACATAATATTGTTATATAATACAATTCTACTCAGCTCTAAAAAATGACTAATTTTTAAAAAATGCCTGGATTTCAGTGGGTAAGTGCCACAATAAGCCCTCGATTAAAACACAAAATACCTTAGGGGATATTATTGATTCACCATTGCCAGGCACCTAGAAGCTGCTAAATTTCTAAACAAACACTATTGCCTTCTTTTACATCTCCATCACTCTAGGCTATAAACATAAGGTTTCAAATGACACTCATAGGGCAAAAAGATAATAAAGCAGGATAATATTTAAAGCAAAACAAAAATCTTATGTAAACAGTTAAAATATGCATATATATAGAAATAGAAAGGTGAAAAAGAGTATACAAAAGTGTGCAATATTTAGCAGTTAAAAATTCAATGAGCTTCCAGTCTTAACTTACACTCAAAAGCAAAGTAACCCTAAACAACTAGCTTTTCAGCTAATAGCCATACACACATGAACAGCAGAGAATTGGATTATTCTTGATGATCACAGCTTAGTTTTCAATATTTAAATGAATAAAGTTTCAGTACCACCATGATAGATTTTCCAGATAGTTGTGGGTTAAAATATTTGGTATCACCTACTGTCACATCCTCTTTGCACACTTGTGCTGCCATGTCCAAGGTTTGGTTTTATGATGACTTCGGCCACTGATGTATTGACATAGCTATTACATCTTGAACTTAAAAGTAGACTTTGGGACCTGAAAAGCTGTTTGGGCCTGTAGTCCCCAGGACAAGACTCTTCTTGGTCTTTGACAGTCAAAGTGGAAGTTCTCTTGAAGCCACCACTGCAGAGTGGCCTGTGAGTCCGTCCCTCTGAATGCAGATCCAACAGGGTCTCCTGTTTGGGCTTTGACTCTAAACATTGTTCGCTCTTGTGTTGTTCTGCATTCAGAACTGACCAATGGAAGGCACTGGACACCTTTTTACAGGAATAGCCTGGTGTATCTACAATTCCCTCCAAAGAAGAACACCTCAGTTTGATGTTACAGGACAGAACATACAAGCTACTCAAGCCTATCAAATTGTGACAACTTTCTCCCATTACATCATTGGCTCTGACTCTTCTACTTCTTAAGTTAACTAGCTGCATTTTCTTAGCATGTCCTTTTTGAAATCCTTGATCACATATCTTGAGTCTCTCAGGAGAATCTGATTCTTTCTTGCTTTTGTCTCTGTGAAGCAGACTGAGAAGAAGACACTCAGTGGACTTGAAGGAATGCGAACTGGTTAAGTGAAGGGTTTTTGAAGGCTGCAGATTGTCTTGGATTTTATGCATCTCACTGGGTCTATCTGAAAATCTGATGTAGCCACAAACAACCAAAATGTTCACAAATAATTCATAATATTAATATGTAAGTAGAGGTTCAGGGATATCAAGAAAATAATCAGCAAATCTTCTGAATACATCTCGCTCAAATCCTGTGTAAGTTGGATTACTCACACCTATTACTTCCTGGCCAGTTTGCTTGGCACTTCATGGCAGGTATTATCCAGTGAGGAAGGTCTTCTGATTTGTCTTGTAGCATAATTACTCCATGCTTACTTGTGTTGACCATGTTGTACATTATATATTGAGGAATTACTTGGTTTGGATTTATGAGTTCTTCAAGGGATGGTTTGCAGGTAGATTACAATAACATATCTCCAAACTTCTTCAACATCCTCCTGTCTTATTTCTCTATAACCTCCTAAATTTTCTTGATCTTCTCTGATTTCATGATTTACTTTCTCTGTAGTTTCCTGAGAAAAATGTAAGCCATGCTTCTTGGGAGTTGTACGAGACAAGTTTCATAATTTAAAAACTTTCTCTTTGTCTTTGGAAAAACTGTCGATGTTGTTTTTTTTCAACTCTGGATACCTTCCTGGAAGTGTTTTAAGTGGAGAAGTTGCAGAAAACCTGAAAGGCTTATTACTATCATCAAGATTTTGTGATCCCCATCTGCCTTTGATATCTTCAATTACATGATTTTTAAAAAATTTTCTCAATAGTTTAATAGTCTTTTGCCTCATAACTTCAGGACCAAAGTTGCTATTATTTCTTAATAGGTCATAAAGCCAATCCACAACTTCCAATGCTGTGAAGCAGTTGCCATATTTTTTAAAGTGTTGTCTGTGTTTTCTCAGGGGCATTCGGAAAAATGTGGTCACTTCATTCCACAACTTGGTGGCCCGGTAGGGGCCAGGAGGCCCCACTACTCTCCATGTGCTGTCAGCACACTGCGGCGTCCATGGTGGCTCTGGAAACTACCAGGGATGCAGCCACAAAGGTAGTTTTCATTCTGTGTTCTGAACTCTTTCTTCAATGCTTGGTGGGTATTTTTATGTTGATTTTTTTCCTCATTCTGCTGGAGAAAAAAACAAGCAATGGAATACTGAATGTATGCTGTTCATTCCAGCAACTAACTGCTTCCCTAAATCTCAGAAACAGGAGCAAAGTTCTGTGTTCTAATTCATACTTCTATTCCTCCAGGTTCTTACCCTTTGCACTTGATGTGCATATAGATAAAGCGATAGAGATAGATAGATACATAGATGCATAGATAGATGATAGAGATATTACTGTATTTTTAATTTGATATCCTTCTCTATCTATCTATCATCTATCTGTCTATCTATCTGTCTATCTATCTATCTATCTATCTATCTATCTATCTATCTATCTATCTATCTGTCTTTCAGCTTTATGCTTCTCCTTAAAGCTATTCTATCAGCCTTCCTTCCACTGAATGAAAAGCAAGTTGGGGGCATGTTGCCCACTGAGTGTGTGAGTGGGTGTGGGTGTGGTGTATTTGCTTGAGCCATTTCAGCTCTTTTACCTCCTACCTCTATGAGTTCCAGTACAGAACACTGCACAAAGCAAACTGCTAAAATTCAAAGCAATTTTTGCCTTCTTTTTCTCTTATTGAAACATGCCTAATAGATATTTGAACCTGCAAACAGAAAAAAAAAGACAGTGGTCGTACCTGTCATAATAGATAAAGCTTACTTTCAAGATTGGTTACTCAGTATCCTCAAGTCTTAAAGCTCCCACTTCTTGACCTTGCCCTATCCCTATCTGCAACTGTAAATTGTCCATCATATTGGGTATGTGATTAGTCTATATTTGTTCACTTATCTCAATAAAGAATTATTTATTTTACCACCTTCCTTCTTTATCTCAAGGAATCATATTAATCATGCTAATGTTAATATCATTTTGATTTTCCTGAAGTCAAACTATGAAAAAGAGAATGGTACACCAACTACCTTTAGGTCTATGTGCTCACTCTCACTCATCTCTCCAATTCTCCAATCTTTCCCTCTATCCCAAAGTTCATAGTTCATTACTTTTATTCTGACATTTTAAATTTTAAAATTGTGTCCAGCAACAAAGCAGGATCAGTCTCACACTTAAATTCTCAGTCTGCTTGCTCTCACAGATCTACTCTATTCCGAGGAAGTATTTCTCTTTCTCTCTTTTTTTTCTCTTTTTCTTTCTCTCTGTCTCTCTCTGTCCCTCTCTGCCTCTCTGTGCCTCTCTCTCTGTCCCCCTCCCCTTCTGCCTAATATCCACCTGCCTTAGTCGAAAAGGGGTGGCAAGGCTGCAAAGGAAAAATACCTGGACATATAGCAATTATGAACCCCTTGGCTCCTGATCACACCCCAACCCCTAGCTTCCATTCTCACTTCTTTCCAGGAGACAGTGAAACAAGTACCCTGATCACCACAATATTCTTGCCACATACACATGCAAATCCACCTCCATCCTTGTCTGTGCTTAACTCAGTCCAAACAACATGCTATTCATTCACTCTTTGCGATTTCTAGAGACAACAAGTGGCATCACCTCCTTATAGTTGGTGTATGTGCTTTTCTGGTTATTTAATCTAGTACTTAGTACTGAATTCAGAAGATTTTCACTGAGCTATATATCCCCATTCTTTTAATGTTTTTTTCATTTTTCTATCAGTACATGTTTCTAGTACATAATGATTACATTCCCTGAAAGAAGATAGTAAATATACATGATATGTCTTAATTCTTTGTTCATTTTCTTCCTTCTGGTACCTCCCCTGCCCTCCACTTCTTGGTCTCCTCATTTGGAAAATGTTTATATCCGTATTTGCCATTATCTGTCTTTTATTTTGTTCTTTCTTGACAGGTTGAGTTTCTCATATAAGAGAAAACTTGATACTTAAGCTTATGTACCTGATTTATTTGACTTAATATTATGGTCTCAACATGCATACACTTTCCTTAAAAATGCCTCAGATTTATCTTTATTGCAGAACAGCATGTCATTGTGTATAAATACTACATTTCTGTACATTCATTTGTTGGTGAACATACAGACTGTGTTCAAGATTCAGCTGTTATGAATTGTGCTGCAATAAACATGGGTATGCATATATTGCCATAAAGTGATGTCTTTCACCCTTTTGAGAAGATGCTTATAACTGAAACAGCTGGATCAAATGTAATTTTGAGTTTCAGTTTTTGGAAAAATTTCCATACTGATTTCCATAGTAGTTACATGAATTCACATTCCCATCTACAATGAAGAAGCATTGCTTTTTTTCCTCAGCTACAATTGTTAGTTTTGATTTCTTGGTGATAGCTATTTGTTGTGGTGTAAGATGATTTAGTGATACTTTTATTAGCATCTCTCTAATAACCAGAGATGTTGAATATTTTTTCATATGTTTATTAGCCATTTGTACTTATTCTCCTGAGAATCATGTAGTCATTTCACTTACTCAGTTTTCCCTGAATATTTTGTTTTGGAGTATCTAATTGTTTGATTCTTTTATTCAACAGATTAGTCCTCTGTTTAATGAATAGCAAGCTTTTACCATTTTATAGGCTGTCTTGTCATTCTGGTGGATGTTTCCCTTTCTGTGCAGATTTTTAATTTGGTATGATCCCATTTGTTGTTTCTTGGTGCTATTTCTTGTGCAATTGGAGTTTTGATCAGAAAGTCCTTCCCTACACCAGTGTCTTCACATTTTACTTACTTTGTCCATCAATAGATTAAATATTTCTGTTTTAATATTTCAATCTTTGTTACATTTTAATTTTAGTTTAGTACATAGTGAGATAGATCTAGGTTAAATTTTTTCCATCTGAATAGTTTTTCCAGCACCACTTATTGTAGATGATATCTTTCCTCCAGCATATATTATCTGGCTATTTTTCTTTCAAAAATCAGAGAGCTGAATGTACCTGTGTTGATTCTGCATTCTCTATTCTATTGTTCCAAATTTTTTGTGCCACTACCTATGCTTTTTTAAAGCACTGTAGCTTTTACAACATGAAGACTGAGACTGTTATTTCTCCTGCTTTTCTCTTCTTACCCAGGAATTTTTTACTCTTCTGGGTCCCTTCTTGCTCAATATGAATTTTAGGATTATTTTCTCCAGTTCTGTGAGGGATGCTGGTGGTATTTTGATTGAGATTTTATTAAATCTGTTAATCAGTTTTGGAAGTATGGCCATTTTAACTATGTTGGTTCTGCCAGTGCACAAATAGGAGATAATTTTCCATTTTTCTATGTCCTCTTCAATCCCCTGTTTCAGTATACTGTATTTATAGTTGTAGAGATTTTTCACTTCTTTGTTTAGGTCAATTTTTAAGTAATTATTATTCATGGTATTGTGAAAAGTAACATTTGCTAATTTCTTTCCAGTAAGTTCATTATTAGTGTATAGGACTGCTATTAAATTATTGTGTGTTGATTTAGTATTCTGCTACATTCATGAATTTCGTTAATGACTCTTAAGTGCCTAGTGATCCATCTTCGGAATGTCCATAATAATGAAGCACAATGAAATGTGTTCTCTTCAAATTGCTTTTAAGTAACACACATGAATTTCATGCAAAAATTTCAAGAGTTTCAATTTTGGGGCTAAATAGGTTGATTCTAGGATTCATTATGTGGAATTTTGGAGGTCTTTTATTTAGAGTGTTATGTCATTTGTAAATAACAATAATTTGACTTCTTTTTCTGTATAAAGAACTTCAATTTCATTCTCTTGGTTGATGGCTCTGGCTAATGTTTAATGTAGCATATTGAACAGGAGTGGTAATAGTGTACATATTTGACTTGTCTCCGAATATAAAGGAAATATTTTCAGTTTTCCCCATGAAAGATGATGTTGGCAGAAGGATTGTCACAAATTTATTTTATTAAATTAGGTAAAATTTTCCTAGACCTATTTCTTCTGGGTATTATCCTTAATATATGTCACATTTTTCAAAGGTTTTTCCTACCTGTATTGAGATGATCATATGATTTTTGCCTTTTCTTTTGTTTATGTAATATACTACATTATTGATTTGTGTATATTGAAGTATTCTGGCAACCCTGAGATGAAGACTACATGGTATATGATCTTTTTTGATTATCTGTTGCATTCTGTTTGCACATGTCTTGTTATAGACTTTTATATTTGTGTTCATTGAAGAGATTGCCTGTAGTTCTCTCTTCTAGTTGAATATTTGTCTGGTTATGAAATCAGAGTAATACTAGCTTCCATGAATGACTTTGGTAGTAGTCATTCCCTTTCCATTTCTTTAAAGTGTTTGAGAATTATTGATACTAGATCCTCTGTGAAATTTTTGTGGAAATCATTAGTGAACCCATTGGGACCTGGGTTTTTCTCAGTTGATAAATGTTTTTTTTTTCCTGTTCAATTTTATTGCCTGCTTTTGTATTATTCAAATTTTTTATATCTTCTTGGTTCAGTTTTTGTAATTCATACATATCAGGAAATTTGTTCATTTCTTCTAAATATTCCAAATCACTGGGTACAAGTTTTTGATGCAGTTGCTAATAATATGGGTTTCAAGAGTGTCTGTTGTGATTTCATATTTTTTACTTTTTATTTATTTTTCTTATTTTTTGGTATCGGCGATCAAACTTATGACATTGCACTTGATAGGCAGGTTTTTGTGTTGTTAGACTAAATCTCTGGCCCTAATTTTAATTTTATTTTTAATAGATGATTTTTTTTTGTCTTTTTGAGGCAGAGTTTCACTATGCAGTTCAGGGTATCCTTGAACTCACTTTATAGCCAAGGATGGCCTCGAACTCACAGCAATCCTCCTATCTCAGCCTCATGAGTGCTGAAATTACAGATGTGCACCACCAAGCCTGATACATTTTTCATTTTTAAATTCATTGTTTTGAGACTTTTTATGATCCTTTTTTGCAAGATTGGCTAAGGATTTGTGTATTTTGTTTATTTTTTCAAAGAAGTAGCCCTTTAGCCTCAAATTCATTAATTTCTACTCTTACAATTTGCTTTCTTTTATAAGCTTTGTATTTGAAATATTCTTGTTCTTTAAGACTATAAATACATCATTATTTGTTTGAATTATTTCTGTTTTTCTGATGTGAGCATTCATAGCTTTAAACTTTCTATATAGAACTGCTTATGTTGCTTCCCATATGTTCTGGTATATTTTATTGGCATTATCAATTGATTCTACAGCTATCTAATTTCTTCCTTGATTTCTTCTTTGATCATTGGATATTCAAGATGATATTGGTTAATTTTTTAAATTTTGTTTTGAAGGTAGTAAAATATAATAGAACAAGACAGAACAAAGCCAATTGAGACAATGCAGTGAAATTAGTGCAGAACTTCACAGCAGGATACCGGGATAACAGTAATAGGTACCATAGTATATCTTGTTATCTTCACAATAGTTGTCCATTCAGTTAGGTATAGAAAAATCAAACCAAAAACAGAACATTATAAAACCAATTGAAAAGGAATATTGAATACAAAAAAACAATGAAAACAAAGCACCATAATGAAAACAACATTTGCCTTCAAACAGAAGATAGAAGGAATTCTCCCATATTTGCTATATTGCATACTGTCATCCTCCCAAATGATGCTCAGATCTCTGCCCCCAATTGCTAATGGGGGAGGTGTTTGATTCTCAGCCCATGAGCCATAGGCTTACAGGAGACACTGACTGGTTCTCCTTCTGGTTTGCACCTGGGCCACTTACCAGGAAGGGAGGCAACTTGCTTTCTTGCTCAGCTGCAAGAAAGTTCTACCATGGCTGGAACTCGGGAGATGCTAACTTGGTTCTCCTCCTGGCTCCCACCAGTGGTGCTAACCAGGAAGGGAAGCGAATTGATTTCTTGCTCAGCCGCCTAAGTTCCACCATCAATATTGGTTAATTTACATGCGTTTGCATAATTTATGTGGTTTCTTTTGCCACAGATTTCTTCTTTCACTGTGCTAAAGTATGATAATATGCATGGGATTATTTCAATTCTGTTGCTTTCACTTAAACATGTTTTATCCACTACTATATGGTGTGATTTGGAGAAAGTTCCATGTGTTGTTGAGATGAATGTGTACTATGTTGTTGGGAGGAATACACTGTAGATAACTGTTAAATCTGCTCATTAAAAGGTTTGGTTCTCCTCTTACATTCATTTTTTCTACTTAATCTATTTGTGACAGTAGTGAATTGATGTCTGCCACTATAATTGTGTTTAAGTTCATCTGATCTTTATGTGCAGGGTTTAGTGAATATATGTTTATAATTGTTACCTTTTCCTGTTGAATTAGACTCTTAACCAGTATGTAGTGATCTTGTTTGTCTCATATGATCAGTTTTGACTTGCAGTTCACTTTGTCTAAAAATAGAATCGTTATCGTTGCTTGTTTCTCAGCTCCTATTGTGTGGAATATTGTTTTACATCATTTGATTTTAATCTATGAATTTCATTTTGCTTAAAATGGGTTTCTTGGATATAGCATATAATTGAAATTTGTTTCTTAATCTATTCTGTTTTTGTTTATTTTAAAGATAGTAAAATACAACAAAACAAAACAGAACAAAGCCAATCAAAACAAAACAGAAAAATTGAATTTCAAATCAGGATAATACAAAAACAAAAATAGCTACCATTGTGTATCTTGTTATCTTCACAATAGTTGTCCATTCCATCAGGCATAGCAAAATCAAACCAAAAACAAAACAGAATAAAACTAATCAAAACAGAATATTTGAATAAAGCAAAATAATCACAACAAAGCAAAACAATGAGAACAATATTGCATTTCAAAGACAAGATAGAAAGAAATACCCCATACTTGCTATATTGCATACTGTCTTCCTCCAAATATTGACATACAGTAAATGTATACTAACTACAGCAAGTATATGTCCATTTAGAATAGAAAATATTCAAAAGTAATAGTATGAAGTTAACTATCTAACTTTATGAATATACTAGAAAAGAGAGTGTGGAATGTGAGAATAATAAAAGTAAAATTTGAAAATCTAATGAATGGGAGATCAGAAAGAGGAGCAAAAACCAAATTATTTCAGGTTACCATTCAATAAGATGGAAAAGTAACAAAAAAGAATGAACAATAAAAGGAAAAAACACAGAGTAAAGTGTAAAGAAAAAAGAAAACATACTGTTAAAAGGACAAAAAGAATAAAAGGAGTAAATTCCCAAATCTGCAAAAACCAATGAAGAAAAAAGAATTTGAGTTCAAAAAACCTCCTGTGAATTTTTGAATGGATGATTTCTTTACTGAATCTGCAGTATTCAAATGGGGAAAGTCACATTTTTATCCTAGTTTTATGACCTGTGTTTTTGTGAGGTATTCGCCTTGCTTAGGGGGCCCTTCTGTTCA
This sequence comes from Hydrochoerus hydrochaeris, assembly GCA_004027455.1. Lineage (NCBI taxonomy): Eukaryota > Metazoa > Chordata > Mammalia > Rodentia > Hydrochaeridae > Hydrochoerus > Hydrochoerus hydrochaeris. Next base: position 68,873 of record PVLA01006239.1, on the reverse strand, counting down.
CAAACCCTAGACAGTGGCAACCAGGCAAGTTAAGATGTGTCCTTGTTCATATTGATAAATGAGAAAATCAATCCAACTACTTGTTTCTGCTGTATGTAGGCAGTGGAACAGAGATTTAAGCAGACTGTTGGATTAATGTCAACATTTTCAAATCCAGGCACTTCTGAAACCCACACTTGGTGGGCCTGGCTTCTCCAGCTGCAGAGAGCTTCCAGTCCTGAGTTTAAACTTTTCAGGGGTCTATTTCTAGCCTGTACCCTATTGATGGCTGTGTCACTTGGCTATTTCCTACCCAGTCACTGTGGGAGGGCATCATTGAAAACCATAAAGTCAAGTTGTTCTATAGCTCAGTCTTAAACAATAACCACCTTCCTGTAATGGTGTCTGATTAAACACTCTCTGGAAATATGTTGGGCACTGCATTGGATTTCTTCTCCAACTCTAGCCTTCCATGAAAGAGTCACTTTCAGACCAAAACTCTATGCTGTTTTTGTAGTTTACAATATTTGTGGGCTTTTGTGTGGGCTAGACCTGATGATGAGGCCTGTAATTTCACCCTTGATCTGTCGAACCTCCTGACTTAGCTTCTCTCTCTGTGCATTGGCCTGGTCCGTGATCATCAGGTCAGTTAGTTGGTCAGATTTTCTAATGCCTCATATCCAAAAGAAACAAAACAGAGTTGATTTGGAATTGCTAGATGGCTGTGACCAGGACAATGAAAACATGGTGGCAGAATTGGTTGGGGGCCAACTCACAGGTCCATTTGGTCCATAGCCTGTGGGTCTGTGATCCATAGGAGTACAGGCTCCTCTCTCAACCCCTCTTTAATTTTTTTTTATTTTGAGATAGAGTCTGGCTAAATATGCCTAGGGTGGACTCGAACTTGAAATTTTTCTGTCTTAGCCTCTAGGAGTACTGAGATTACAGGCATAAACCACCACTCTTGGTTTATTTCAATGTTTATTAAAAATCCTTAATCTACCTAGTTCCTTTCCATCCACAATGGGCTTTGTTTCCTCTTACTTGCCTATTTTGACACCCAATAAATACAACACACACTAAATACATTGCTTTTGTCCTGCAAGGTAAAAAGGATCTATATTGTGATTTTTTTTTGCTCATTTGTAATGCTTTCAACCATAGTTTCTTAAAATCATAAGTGTAATACAGTTCCTGTCATAGGAAAAGATTTATAAGGTATTTATTTAACATTACACTTGCTCCAAATTCAACCTTAATATTATTTCTTTTGAATTTCTGGGTCATTGTTTTATATTGGCAACTTTAGAAAGAAGTGAGGGATTTGAAGAAAAATTCAAGTTTGTGTCCCAAAGAAGAGATTTTTTCCCCATTTACATTGTAAACACATAAACAATTAGTTGTAAACACCACCCAAAAAGTCTAAGGAGATGAGAATAGAAAGAGATCTTAAAATGTGATATGTTATTGTTGATAAGATCATTAACTATTAAGTAGAAATAGATTTTATTGATGCCTTAAATTCACAAAAATCTGCATCCTGGTCTCTTTAGTAGTAAGATAAGTGCAGAACAAACATACATGATGCACAAAGCAGTACAGATAAATTCATTCTTTATTAACCATGCAGGCTTTGGTCCCAAGCCTTTGAAGAGAAAGAAAAAGACAATCCCTTTGATCACCCAGTATAAGGGATCATGGCCAACAATCTGATGACAGACTTGTTAACAAGAGCAAAGTAAAACAAATTAGTTTGATAGTACTTGTACATGGTACAGGTGCTTTTAGATTAAAGATACAAAAACCCAGAACAAATTGTTTTATTTATGATTAGGTCTGATGAAACAGAAGCAGTCATACAGAGATATGATGGACAAAAAGTGTAAGATCTAATGTAAAGAGATTGAAAAAGGAAACATATGGAAGGTCATTTGTTTAGATTCTTCTTGGCTTTTCTGTTAATTATTCCTTTCTTCAAGTAAAGGACAGGATTATTTATGGAATAAGAGTCTTATGATCTACTATAAGAAAAAATAGATCAGAGGATTTCTTTATCACCTGCTCCAAAACAGAAAAGAAAGGAAATACTATAGAAATAATTTCAGACTTTATGACTTGCCTCCAGCAAATAAGATTATGCTTTTTATAAATTGTCTTGGTAAAGAGAAATTCAAGTTACTATGTCTTGGAACAGAAGCCAGGAGAATGGGAGAAAATCAAAGGGAGACTTTCTTCTGAAGCTACTTTTGAGACCTCCAATATAAGTGTTATGGATTAAAAACTAGTGGTCAACTTAATGCAAGATGGATTAAATCAGCATGGTGATGAGTGTAGGTGTTCCACCTTAGGAAAGTTGCTAGCATAAATAGAGACATGGAGAAGGAGAAGTGAGGTATTGTGGGTTTCTCTAAGAGTTGCTGCTTGAGCCATTGTTTCTCCTAGAGGAGCTCATCATGACTAGCTTCCCCATTATGAGTTCAACCATTGTCATCTGAAGAACTTGGGGCATTCTTGGTGAGAGTGGCTGTGGTTCACTTTGGGGGCACTCTGATCCTTACCTTGAGCATCGCTTCCTGGTCTGGAGGGGAAGACGTGTGCAGTTTAATCTCCAGGAGAAACTCGTAATGCTTGCTTTCTAGCCTTCTCTTGACTGTTTTTATTGTTGGAGGAGCTCAGGAACTCTGTGCCACTGAGGATGGCTGTGGTACTTTTCAGGACAGCCCTGGTCCTTGTTTTGAGTGTGACTTCTCAGCTCCAGTGTAGAACCCTCAACCTATCAGCACAGCTCCTTCACCCCACTGGCATAGACTTTCTAGCTTTCACCACTAACCTTTGGGCCTTCCTAGCACAGATCTGTAAAACAGACTGGACGAGGTCTGGGCTCTAGACCTCCATTTGGACTCAGGGGAGGCATTGTCATGAGCTCTAGGTTTTCATCTGGACTTATACAGGACATTGCTATGAGATCCAGGCCCTTGGCTGAATATTCTGGGTCTTAAGTGTTATGGACAGATTTCCTGCACTTTCTTATATTTAACTGTGGGTGACCATCATAAAATAATATTATAGATTCTGTGTCTTAATTCTAATTGTTCTCCTCACAACCCCTGACTACAACAATAAGGAACACCTTCTGATGTGTTTAACATTGTTAACTGAGTTGTACACTCTGATATAACTCTTTCAAAAGAAGAATATTCTATGTTTCTTTATCCTTGCATTAAACCATTTATTAACTACACAATAATAGCAGTTGTAAATCATCCAAGAATATGTGATTTCCCAAAACAAAAATTTATGAACCACTGCTTTATAATAGGTACACTAATTAGATATTACCCTTTAATACACACAAAGCCTTTTGAGGCAGGTACTACTTTTGTAAAATAACTGAAATATATAGTTTAAATAACTTATCCAAAGTTACAAAGCTGAACTTGAATCCAGATGTTTGATATCACCATTTGTAGTCAAGTCAGTACACTATTTTTAGCCTTTTTGGAATATTGATATCCTTCAGGGTTCTTTCATAGACCTTTTATTATTTGTGTAAGTATGTTAGTTTTCAATTGCTACTGTAACAATCATAACTTTAGTAGTTTAGAATAATATAAATGGGCAATTTTATAATTCTGGAGGCAAAAATTAAAATTGAATCTTACAAGGTTAAGCTTAGTGCTTGCTTCGGCAGCACATATACTAAAATTGGAATGTTACAGAGAAGATTAGCATGGCCCATGCACAAGGATGACATGCAAATTCGTGAAGTGTTCCATATTTTTTGTTTGGTTTTTATTAATAGTGCTATGTACTGCTATGTTTAATTATACTATGCCTGATGATATAGACAATTTTATTGAAAATAACTACCGTAGATCACCTAGTATTGTGGTTTTATATGTCCTTTTCATTTTGTGATTTTTCTAGGAATTTGTTTTGTTGACTTGTTTTGATTTGTTTTTCTAATACAGAAAGGATATGTATACATGTAGAGACTTACACATGTGTAGAACTTCTAAAATATTTACAAGAATTGATCATAGTTATAGTAAAAAAAAGAGAGGAAAAGAGTGTTCTAAAGGATATAACTGCATGTATGTTTAAGTGTGTAAGATTGATAATCATATTGCTAAGTTTTTGTTGGATAGATGGACAGAACTAATTGCAGTCTCACTGCTTAAATGTCTACTTTGTATGCTTTACTTTTGTAACTTGAACAACTAGTTCTAAGAGGAAAATATGTAATTATCAACTAGTGATTTCTTACTGGTTTTTTTGAAGTTATGTATCATTTCTACCTTCTTTCTGTTTCATTTTTTTTCTTTAAATAGAAAAAGGTTAACCTTAAACTGTCCAGAGGGTTGGTTGCCCTGGAGGCTCCCCAGGAGAACTTGTTCCTTTCTTCTTTGAGGTTTGGTTAGGTAATGGCATTAGTTGGCTTGTTGTTCCATCACTACAATTTCTGCTTCCACTATCACATTATCTCTTTGCTCTCTGAAATAAAATCTCCTACTTACCTGACCCAGCTATTCCACTCTTAGGCATATTCCCAGAAGAACTGAAAACATCTTACCACAGTGATATATGTGCACCCATGTTTATAGCAGCACAATTTGTAATAGCCAGTTCTTGGAAATAACCTAAGTGCCCATCAACCGAGGAATGGATAAAAAAAAAATTGGTAGTTTTATACAATGGAGTACTACTCAGATATAAAGAACGATCACATTGAGATATTTATAAATAAATGGATGCAACTTGAATCCATACTCATAAGTGAAATAAATCAAACTCACATGTATAAATACCGTATAGTCTCCCTAGTGTAAGAAATGGTAAGAGTACATAAGATTTTATGGTAATCATGGTTCACCATTATAGGTGAAGTCTTATGTTTTCATTCATTGGTTGTAATGATTTTATTCTGTTTTGTTTGATCTTAATATATGTGATGGTATGAATAGTTACTTTGAAGAAAAGACATTGTTGATTTGATATCATCTTGCTCTGAAGTCCTACCGTGCTCTTGTCTCTCTATTACCATTGGTTCTATCATGTTGTGTCTTATTGGATTTTAATATATATGATAGTATAAAGAAATTTTTTATGGAAAATGAGATAATATTGTAGCCATTGTTCATCTACAGTTATTTGGTTCAGAATGCCTTGCAATACTTTAGTTCTCTTGTGTGGTTTTATTCTATTTTGTTATGTTTGGCATTATTGTGTGTAAAGCTAAGCTCAACTATTTCAAAGAAAGAGACATTATGATAGCTACTGTTAATATCCAATTGTCTTGTTGTGAAGTGCTGTGTTGCTTACATTGTTCTGTTCTGATCTGCTTAAATCTGTCCTCTTTTGTTGTATTCTCTTTAAAATAAAAAAAATAAAAAAAGATACTTGCCCACCTCCCCATCTCAAAAGCTTAACTTTATCACATCCATAAAGTCCCTATACCAAATAAAGTAAAATTTACCTAATCCAGGGTTTAGTACTTGGATATTTTAGAAGAAAGTTATTCATCCTATCCCAATGTTCAACGATCTTTTGATTTCAACTATCATATAAGCATTGACTCCCAATTTTGTGTCTCCATTGTATATCTCTTTTGAACTGCTTACTATTTTGGGTTTGTGTGTACTGGAGATTGAACCTAGGGGCCTTGTATATGATAAGCAAAAGCTCTACTACTGAGATCCACCCCTATCCCAGCCTCCCTACTATCTTACCACATTATTTTGGCCTTTTCTAACCCACATTATTTTGGCCTTTTCTAACTAAATGTCACACTTTGAACCAAATATATCTTCTTTCTCACTTTTATTACCATACCCAAATTCTCACTTTAGGGCTTCTAAATTAGTGAAACCAGGATTGAAGTAGCCCCTATGTCAGACTTTCTCCCTTAGTGTCCATATCCAGTCAGTCATTGAGATCTGCTAATTATGCCACAGTCAAACTACTGCAACAGCCTCCTTTTTATTTTCCTGGCTAATGAATTCAGCCTATATCATAAAAGGATGAATCTACTATGCAATATAAGAAGTCACTTTCAATAATCCTTAGAATAGCCCTGTGAATTTGGCATATCTTTGGAACATCCTCATTTTACAAATCAAAATACTCCAACAAAATAAACTGACTTATGCAGAATACTTTCTTGTGTTTTATAAGAGCTTTGAGCTTCCATTAGAGATAAATTCCATTGGGGAATATTTAGAAGTTTGAACAAACGTAGCTTTTGGTGAAGGTAACTTTACTATTCCAAGAGAATGCTACATTGGAACTGCAATAAATTTTTAATGTGAATTAACTCATTTTTGATCTTCATGTAAACCCTGACTGCATTACTCTTGCTTTGGATTATTTTGCTTTATTCTCATTCTTTTTATATTGCATTGACATCAGATACTCCATTTCTTTGTTTTCTTTTACTTGCTCCTTGAATGCTTTTTTTAGGGCAGAAGTTTACTGTTTTCATCCCACACTACAAAGTGATTGAATGCCACAGAGCCAATTTTGGTTTCCATAGCTGTCCTTTTTTATATTCTCATTGCTGAGAAAACAGTTTATATATTGTCTTTTGCGTCAAGGTCTGATACAATGGGTAGAATTATGAGATTACCTACATTTAAATTAACTTATAGGCAAGAGAATGGAGGGAGGAAATAGATATGTAAAGGTATTTTAAGTCACAGCTCAAGCTAAGTCACCAAAGAAAAAGAATAAAACTGTTACACATTCCTTTCTTGTATGTCAAAGTTTATCACATTCAGCTTTTGGAATTAATAAACCAAAAAGCATAAAAATTTTTCTTTGTGGAAGAAACTCCTATTTGCAACTTTGCATTGTCTTGTCCTAATCTATAGCTAATGGTGGTTTAATTTAAGTGATTTATATTTCTTCTCCCCAAAATTTCATTATAAAAATCCCCTGACCTGCTTAGATCCACTGGACATTTTTCCAACCAGGCATGCTACTGGTAGCTTAAAGAATTTATCCCAGGGAAAGGCCTTTCATCTTTTGACTAATCTGTACAGTTCAATGTACCCTTTATTTTCAGAGAGTTCTTGTTCTCAAAAGTTTGATTTAACACCAAAAATTAGGATTTTTTGCTAAGTTATATTCTTTTTTTGTTTTAACTCTATGAGGTTGCTTTCAGTCCACCTTAATACCTTAATTAGATACTTAGATATTCTCAAGCTCCCTCTCTTCCTCACTATATATTATGGATAAGAAATCTGTTCGTATCCATAATACATTGATATTGCTATTTTTAAATGTCACAAAATGTTGGAAACTTGTGGTAGTCTGTCCCAACAAGCTGGCTTATAGAAAGACTTCTTTACCTATTGCCAGAAGTCAATTTGATGTCCCTCTCTTTGTGTTCTTCTATTACCATATTTGTGTAATCTATCATCTCATGTTTTCATTTAACCAAATTTGTTAATCTTAGTGCTTATTCTCATTCAGTCACTTTTTCTTCTGGAGGTCTGTCAGACATCATTACCTTCCTACTCATCAGTGTTTTATTTGAAAAAACCTCAACCATGAAAAATGTTTCAGCAATAATAATGTAAATTTCTGCATCTAAATTACATTCATTAGTTAATATTTTACAGTTGCAATCTCTATACATATGTTATATATCATGTACCATATATCATATATATCATTGCTGAAATGTTTTAAAACTAATTATAGACATCATAATTGTTCATCATTTTGTTTCCCAGTAACAAAGACACTCATCTGCATAATCATAATACAATGAGTGTGATCACATTCAGAAAATTTAGCATTGATATAATACTTCTATCTAATCTATAGTCCTTATTAAGTATTATATTTAATTAGAATGCATTTTAATCTTTTTAAATCTGTATCTGTTATCTAGCCTTCTCTTTTTAGTAATAGCATTTTGATGAGGATATAAAACAACTGGCATTCTTAAGCACTTCTAGTATAAAATGGTACAATCACTTGGAAATCTCTCTAGCAATTTCATATTTCATTAAATATTCACCTATCTTATGACTCAGCGATTTTTTATAATTTTAATTTATAGAGAATAAAAGAATAATACCAAACAAAATCAAACAGAATAAAGCCAATCAAAACAAAACACTGTGATACAGGATTCCAAAGCAAGATAATAGGGAATTAACAATGACTACTACCTGTACTGCATATTGTTATCCTCTAAACAGATGATCAGACTACCAGTTTTAGGCTTGAAAAGTGACTCAGTAATTTCAATGCTAATTTTTTTCCCAAGACAAATTGGAGCATGTATTCACCAAAATAATTGTATAGAATGTAAATAAATACTATATAATACACAAGAATGAGGACAATTCATATATCAAACAACATTTGAATGGATAGTAACTTGTTCTGTGTTCACATTATGAAATACTATATACTAAAAATTTTAAAACAATAAACTACCAGTAGGCACAGTTACAGTGATGAAAATCCAATGCAGTATGTTGAGTGAAAGTTACTAGACATAGGAAAGTACATTCCATATTATTCCATTTATTCAAAGTTCTACAACAGGTGAAGGTAATACGCATTCATAGAAATAACTTGAATGGCTACTGAAGGGTAGTGACTGAGAAGAGAGATTGTATTTCACATTCATTTAATTACATGTCATTGCACTCTTAAGATCTGCACATTTTTACGTGTAAATTTTTCTTCAAATTTTTAAGAGTGTAAATTAGAATATAAGCATTATGAAGATAAAACATTTCTTTTAAATGATGATGATTTAGGACCTAACCAAAGGCTAAGGCAATTTAATGGGAACTCAATAAATATTGGAGAAGAAAAAGAATCAGGACTAGGAAATTATATGCATCAGTGGTTGTCAAAGCATAATGGAGGGGTCAGGGATATAGCTCAGCAGCACAATGTCTGCCTGGCAAGTACAGAGTTCTATTCCCAGTACAAAAAAAAGGCATAATGGAGATTTTGACTCTCAACTCTACATATTAGAGGTAAGTCTTGTATTTGAAACCTGATATTATTAACCAACTTCCTGGGTCACTAACAATCTTATTGATCAAATGATCAGCTACAAGAGTTCTGAAATAAGAAAATGGCTATTTAAACACAGGTTTTTCTGTCTGTAATGTATGTACTTTCTCTAGATTTTTAAAAATTTTCTTTCCACTTCATATAGTTACCTTCCAGGATTAAGGAGCAAATTGGCTAAAAGTGATAGTATTTGTCTATGCAGAATTATGTCTATATGGCTAGATAATGATATGTATTTTTCTTGATCCAAGTGGTCGGTTCCAGCAGACAGTTGAATACAGAGGCACTGGAGAAAAGTATTAGATGTACAAATGGATTTTGGGTATCACGGTTTGAAATATATAAGTCTTCCAGTAAATATTTGATAATGAGTTAATAAATGAAATGTGAATTTGGAAGTCTCTACAATACAATTCAGAGCATATCTTTCCAGTATTTTGTATAGATAGATAGACAGACAGACAGACAGACAGACAGATAGATAGATAGATATTAGAAGCATAATTAGAACCAATTTTTTGAGATTCTTGAAAGTCATGTTTATTTCAATTTTATTTTAAGAAATTAATGTAACCTTATTGGAGAATATTTAGAAAGTAACTATGACATGCCACCATGTGATGAAAGACCAAACTATGGCACAGGTTAGTTGACTGCAAGAGTTTGTAAGGGAGACAAGGAAGTTTTTCAGACAGGACTCACAAAAGTCCAATACTTCTGCTATGAAATAAGATAGAAAAGGAAACAAAGCAAGTATTGAAAGAGCCAACATGTCCCATATTGGTTAAAGAAAAAGAAATGATATTATAACGTCTTTGCCTTTTTGATAGTTTTAGATAACACATTTATAGAAAAAAAGTAAACTTGTAAATATAGAAAATAAAGATGAAGCTCTAAATTTTCAATAATAATATAACACAAAAATATTCACTTTAAATTTTCTGACATATTTGCTAATGTGTGTGTTGCAAACACTTTGTTAATGAAACAGTGTATCAGAAACAATTTTCTGTGTAAGTGATATAGATCTCCATCATGTTTAGTGATTCATAGCAGTAAGATTTTCCTCATGATTTCAAATTTTCTGACAGGTACCTAAACAAAATGAAAATGTGGAGGTGTTTTTGTTTTTGTTTTGTTTTCACATTTTAAAATGCAAAAAGTGCACCATGGTGCATAAATAATATAAATGTGTAGAAACAAGTTATTGATTTTCAAATTCTAAATGAGTGATGGTTACTCTATTTAGCTCAAGTAGAAGTTACTTCTTGTATGAGAGAGACAGTGTTGGGTGAAATGAACGTGCTTGGCTTTTACTTTAAAAGGGTGGTGTTGCATCAAGGAGGCACAAGCTTTTTGATTTCTTATTTGATTGTAACCCCAGCATTACACTCTGATGATGATGATGACATAGAAAAATAATGACTGCCAATCAAACATTCTCTGAAGGTCTTTTATATGCCTGACGTTTCATACAATTGTCTGCATTTCTTTTGCATGACTCAATATCATTTTATTATGAATATAACTTTTTTAGTTTTTTGAGACAGGGTCTCTTTATGTGATTGAGGAAGCCCATGAACTCACTGTGTAGCCCATAGTGGCATTTTATTCATGACAATTTTCCTGCTTCAGCCTCCCAAGTGCTGGGATTACAGGGGTTAGCCATGGCTATTACTCATTGTTTAGATGAATGAACCAATCTGACCTCACATTTTTAAAATTTTTATTTTGAAAAGAATAAAACCAAATGAGAAAAAAATAGGGTCATTCAAAATAAAAGGACAGACATAGCACATAATTTAAAACCACAATTCAAGGTGATCTACAATGGTTACCATGATGTCTCATGTTATTGTCAATAGAATTGCCCATATCATCAGGTACAATAAAATTGAATATAGCAGTACAGAAAAAAATAAATAAAAACAAAACATTGGAGATATTATAGGATTTCAAAAGAGGGTAATAGTCAAATCAGAATGGATATCACAGTGAATCTTATTGTCTCAATAGTCAAATCAGAATGGATATCATAGTGAATCTTATACTCTCAGACTTGATACTATCAAACACAACAGATTTGAATAAAATCAGTCAAGACAAGATGGTGGTTGAACAAGACAGATTCAAACAAAATCACTTAAAACAAGGCAGTGAAAACAATACAGGGTTTCAGATTAATAGGAAATTAAAAATGGTTACCATAGTATATCCTGCTATGTTTGGAATAGATGTCTATGCCCTCAAATCTAGTACAAGTAGACAAACTAGGACAGAATATAACCAAAGTAAACAGAGCGATGAAAGCAACATAGATTTCAAATCATGATAGAAGATTACCAATGTCCTCTACCTTCCCTATTGAGACAATTCCTCTAATTTCACTTTCCCAGGGTGCACTGTACATTTTGTATCCCACTAACTCTTTTAGTTTTTAGATTAGGGCAGCAACTTGCTATTTACCTAAGTGGTTCTGAACCTTTTTACTCCTGAGCTTGGTCTCAAGCTGTATCCATTTACCTACAAGAGCCTCAAGGTTTTCCTTTCTTATAGCTGAGTACTTCTCCATATAATATTGTATAATACTGTTATTATATAATACTGTTAACGTCTTTCCAACCAATCTGCAGCTGATGGGCGAGCTGCCTCCACTTTTTTTCTGGTTCCTTGTCACATGGAGCATTATTTTCTCATCTTTGACTTTCAGGCTATAAACCTTCTTTCAGGTTAAATGTATTTCTTATATAGAGCATCTTGATGGACCCTATCTCCTGATCCACTTTGTCTGTGTTTCTTTTTATTAGTGTATCGAAGCTATTCATGTTAGAAATTATGGCCAATCTTTTCTGCCTCATCTTTGCCATGCTATTTTTCCGCCATTGGTCTGACCTTACAACTTTTATTAACAAGAAATTCAATTCCAACCAGTGATTTCCCATTATAGTAAGTCCACCCCTTTGAATAATGGATTTCTAGGGCCTGATAATTGCAAAACTTCACTATATGTGACAAGTCTAATTTGAATCCACTGAATATTTACTCAACATCTACTTTTGATTATAAAGTAGATAATGATGATAGCAATGATGGTGGTAGAATGAGGATGTCCGGGTGTCTAAAACTACAGGTGTCCTCAAAAAAGGGGAGTAACAATTTATAGAGTCACATACCAGGAGAGAGAAGAGCCCAGGCTGTTACTCAAGTTTATTTGGCCCTAAGATCATATTTTAATCACTTTGCCTTTTTAAACCCAAAAGATTTGAATTGTATCTTCCCTTTTACTGCCCAAACAATCTTTTATGGTGTCAGAAATTCAAAGAGCAAGACTTAATTATATTGATATCTCTACCATTAATGTCTTAAAAAGGCATCTTCACATTAATTTTCAGTCTTACTATAAGTGAAGGGTTGGGAGTATAGTACATGTAGGTGTTCAGACAGAAGGTGATATACCCCTTTTCATCTGAGTTGCAGGTAAACATATCTTTTTCAGCTCCGTTCACCTGGGGTCTCTTGTACTTGTGGGCGGAGGTTGACTCAGATATCAAATGCCCTGCACCAACCAGATAGAGGTAAGGCATTGCAGAACCACCATCACCTAAATAAATAAATACAGGGCAGAGCATATCCAAGGCCCTTTTGGAAATTTGAGGAAGATGGGTGGGAGAGGGATGGGTAAGGTCTGCTAATATTATTTTGGTCCTAGTAATTTTGTGTGCTACTGCACTGGACTCCAAAGGACAGTCAGTCCCTTCTGCTTTAACCACAAGTTACCTGGTCAGACTCAAAGAAGGCACCTGCTTGTTCAATGACTATAGAGAAGGAGAAAAAGGCTACATACTCTGACCTACAATGTAGCCAGCCGTTCTTATCCGGGTAAGACTGTCCAGAATACCTTGCTCATCAGCCTAAAAGCAGAAAGCCCAAACGCAGATCCATCCTTGGTTGAGACCTTCTACCTGTTGCCTAAACATCTCACCTCTGATAGCCAGGAAGCTGGATTTGTCCTGTCTGCTGAAACTGGCACAGTGATCCTTGGAATCTGATCCACTCCAGCTTAATTTCAGCCCTGCCAAAATCCTTCAAGATACTACAAACTTGAGAAGCAGTCTGGCAGCATTAAGAGTCCAAAACACCATCATAATGTGTGTGTGTGTGTGTGTGTGTGTGTGTGTGTGTGTGTGAGAGAGAGAGAGAGAGAGAGAGAGAGAGAGAGAGAGAGAGAGAGAAATCAAAGGCACCGATCTGGCTCATTGTTTGGTGAGATGATCAAAACAAGTAGATGTGGGATTTATCTGAGACTTTTTATTCATAGGCAGAAAGAAAATTTCATATTATTTTCCCTTCCCTGGCACTTTTTTCTAACAGGAATCTTTTTTTTCTATAAAGATCCATCAATCTCTTGCTTCAGAACTTCATTATTTTAAAACAAATATTTGCATAGACTATTTTTAAATATTGGTAAGTATTCAGCAATATTTCTATGTATTTCTTTCATGTCCCATGTGTATAATATTTGAAAGCATATTGTATGCTCTGATAGTCTTCATTCTTCAGTGTGATTATAAAAACTTGGAAAACCTCATTAGCTATGTTGTTTTTACTCCCCATTTCCAGAGTGTGGATCAGTGGGTCTTTTGTGGGTCCCAAAAAATCCTTATTTTCAAGATGCTTTCAGCTAAATCTGATGCAATAACAAAATATATTGATATAAAACATTTAGGAATATAATCCATTTTCTGGCATACTTCTGTTTGTAATTGCTTGTCATAAATTTAGAGAAATCAGTTCTTGAATAAGCTTATTTAATAAGAGAAAGTGGACAAATCTGACTCTTGTCATTATAATCTGACTTCCTAGTAATAAATTAAAATCAACTAAATACTAAAACATGATGTATCAAGCATCCACAAGTATGTGGGAATATATGGAGGAAAGGATAGTTTGTTTTACAGGGAAAATATAATACCAAACCTTTATTTAGAAGCCATTATATTCCAAGCACATTTATCGTATTTTAGTCTTTGAAAGCTTTTATCATTTTTCCAACATTTCAATAGGGGATGAAATTGAGGAATGGGGGCTGTTCCTTAGATACACACACACACACACACACACACACACATGCACACACCTATTTTAGTCTTACAAAGCAGTTTTACATGTTTCAAGAATAAGATAGACCATGGAGCTGTTCTCCTTTGATCTATTCCTTGTATCACTTTGTGCAATTTATACTTATGACCTAAGAGTCTCCTGTACCAGTAAGGCAGTCCTGGCAGGGGCATTCAGGGAGAGATCATCTGGGAAGAGAGTAAGGTCTTTTTCCTTGAACACAAGAACATCAACTCTTAAATGCAACGTGATGGCTTTTACTCAAACCTTTACCCAAATTCAACTCCCAAATGAATTCACACTTAGGACTCTTGGAAAGGCAGGATCCTGTGATTGAAAGCAGAAGGGATTTCTTTGCATTGTGCAAGGCATTGTATCCTCAACAATCCTAGGGCAATCCCACCTATGTTAAGTGTCATTAAAAAACAAAGAGGCTTAAGGAAACTGGAAATTCAACTCCCCAGGGGCTCTAGGAATCTCAGCAGGGTTTGGCCATTAAAACTTCCAGTGAACTAGCAAGAGGTGGAGGCCAGAAGAATAAAAGACCCTGCAGAAAAAGCAGCGGAGGGACCCAGGAGAAAAGGGTAGGGCTAGCCAACAGTGGACTAGCATGGTGTCCCACACCTCTACCTACTGGCCTTGCTCCTGAGCACAGGCCAACTCATGCAAGGACCCCTCTCAAATGACTAATGCTTCCAAAGCAGGCTAGAGTTCTATATCACAGGTTTAAGAAGGTGCCACCAAGCATGACCGAGTTGAGTTCGTAGTGAATCACTTCTGCCCTATAGCAGCCCTGTGAGGCAAATATTTTCCCCATGAAAAGACCAAGTCTTAAGCAAGTATATCTTTCAGAATTGCCAGTTTTATTTTTCTGGCTAAGATATCCAGAGGTAATTTGAGATTTACATTTCTTTTTTATAGTTCTTTCATCAAGGGTTTCAGTGCCCCCACTGCCCTTAAGCTGGTTGCAAATTACTATTTCGATTCCTATAAAAAATTCTCAACTTCCTGTGTACATAAGAGATGTGTTCATTAAAAAAATACACATAAGCAAAAGTAAAAAAACAAAATTTTGCACCACAAGGAAATTTGCGCGTTTCAGTTTTTGAGATATATATGTATGTGTGTGCATACACACACACACATTGTACATACACACACAATTTGGAATTATATCCTATATATATGAGCTGATATTAAATATGCTGCTTGGAGCCTATCATGTTTCACTGTATATCACAGGATGAACATATTTCCATGCATATGTGTGAAGCTTTCTAATTGAAAAACCAGGAAAATGCGGCAAAATTCAAAATTCAATGAGATGCTGGTAACAAGAAAACTACCAAAAATAAAATACCACCAGGTAATTAAAAGTAAATCAAAGGTCAAAGATACATCAGAAAATGCTACCAGGAAGAAAGCAAGGGCCAGATTTTAACATCACACATAAAAGAATTCAAGGCCTGAAGCACACAGGATAAGGACGGCTGCGTGAATGTCTTTGTTTCCAATGCATCATTACAAACTTGTTTCTTACTCTTCTTATCTCTTCCCTAAGCCTTTCCAACTCATCTGCTCCTCTTATCATTGCTTCAGGGTCCAAATGTCTAACTGGAATGTCCTCTTTAAATTCCTGGCCAGTTTGAGCAGGCCCTCCCCTAAGGTTTCCTTCTGCTTCCTGGCTTACACCTTCTGCAGAAGGCTGAGGATTTCCTTCTGCCTCCTGTGGTGCATCTTCTGAAGCACGGTGTTCCTCTGCCTGTGGCATATTCTCTGGTTTTCCTTCATTTTCTTCACAAGAGTTTTGCATGTTGAGTATTTTTTATTTTCTTTTAAAACAAATTAATCCTAGGAAACAAGAAAACAAAATTACTAGGTGCCAGACAAACAGACTAACAGCAGGTATCAGGTTCTGAACAGTCAATTTTTTCAACTGGAGAAGGCTAGATCCTCAAGCTCAGAACTCTCCTCACTCCACCTCCTTTTCCTCACCCCTCTCACCCTAGCTCCATCTTCTCTTCTCCAGCTCCAGCCCACCATTTTCCCAGCAGGCCTGGCTTTACAAGCCTCTCCCACCACTGAAACGCGAGCAGCTCAGAAGCTGTTAACTCTTGCCTCCCCAGGGGTCCCCAATGCTCCTACCCTTTCTGGCTTTCCCAAGCCACCCCAACTCCAGCGTTTTACCTGAGATGGCCCAGTTTTAGGCTTTCCCTCCCCTTTCCTAGTCTATTCGGCGTCCTTCTTCCAAGTCTATTCGGCCTCCCCTTCCCCCACGCATTTCAGCCCCAGGCTCTCTGCACAGGCCTCCCGGGCTTAATCCCAATGAGTAAAGGCGGCGCGCCCCTGGGATATGCTTTGGTGTCATCCACACTTCCGCCTCTCAATCAAAGGAACCTGAAGCAACAGTACCCTTATACTGACCTGTAGGGATCCAGGGGATTTTCCTCCCTCTTCTCTCACCTCGATTTGTGTGGGGCCCAAAAGATCTAGAGTCCTGCAGTCAGGTATGCTGGCTTGGGGAGCTCTCCCGTACCTGATCAGAGGATCGCTTTTACAATTACAGACCTTGTTGGTCTAAAGTGTTCCAGTCTTTATTACCTTCCACCTTTACGGTAACCCCACCCTTTGTGCCCACAGTTTGAGGCAAGCATTTTTTCCCAAATAGTCTCTTTCTTTGTCTGTCTGTCTCTCTCTCTTTCTCTCTCCCCCACCGTGTCTCTCTTCCTTCCCTCTCTCCTTCCCGCTCCCGACAATGTTATCTGTTCCTTCTCCACCCCACCCCCGCCAAACAACCCCAAATTTCCTGCACAAAATGGAAGTTTGGCGGAACAGTAAGTAGGGAAAACATTACCAGCCCGCTTGTTTTCTGCTCTCTGCCTCCTCCACCCTAGGGTCTACAATACAGCGCCTACCTTTACAGGAGGACCTGAAAGGATCCGGGGCACTTTCCTTCTTCTCTAGCAAAACGGAGCAGCCACAGGGAAACAGGCCTGGATTTCTGCACACGTCGACTCTTTGTCACGTGAGTGTTGCATCATCAGTGAGCTCGGGTCCTCAGCCCGCCCCCTACATTCTCTCCGCTTGCTATAGTCAATCTTTTTTTCATATTTGTTAATCAGAGACAATAAAACTGGTAACTTCACCCTGGAGAATCCATTTGTCTTTCTCCAATTGCCAGCTAAAAGCAGGCGTTTTAAGGTTAATAGACCATTTCTCATTCTTTAAGAAATCATCTCTTTCTATTGGCTCGCACTACCGCTTCCCCTCCCCCAAAACCCAAGGCCCTTCTTTTCCTCTGCCGTCCTATCTTGCATTAAAATGAGTGAAGGTGGTAGTTGTGGAGGGAGAGGAGGAATGAAAAGAATCTCAGGATGAGATGGGATTTTAATAGAATTTTTGAATACTTTTGTATTTTAAGCAATTAGTGTATGTTTCAAAATGATATTTTAAGAAGGATACCTCACAAGCAATATTGAACACCTAATGTATAGGAAAAATTAGTTAAATCAATTTTTAAGAACAGAAACAGTTTCCTAATGGTAAAAATAAAATGACAGTATTTATAACATAGTGATGTGTTAGAATTTTAAGGTGTTACTAAAAAGGCTTTTTTAAAAAAGCTCCTAAATAATCTGTGGAAGGAGACTTATTTTTACCATTTTATCAATTTCATTACTCTTTCTTCCTGGCTGAACTCAAGTAACTGCATTTTAGATAGCTGACTTTTCTTTTTTCCCCTCCGAGCACTGGGGATCAAATCCAGGCCCCTGTGGGTGAGTTACATTCCCCTCACATCTTTTAAAATTTTAAGACTCTATAATGTGTCTATTACGGGTCTGTATAATTTTCCCAGATAGGACTCCAACTTGCAATTCCTCTGACTCAGTGCTGCAATTACAGGTGTGGACCATGATGCCTGGCTATAGATATCATTTCATTTATTATGGCTGGTGGCTTCAGTTTTTCAAGTGACTGCTTCACACAGACCTCCCTGCTGCATAAGCATCTGTAGGGTCCAATGCCTTTGACAATCAAATGACTCCATTGAAATGCCTCATTTCCACCTAACGCACTTCATTTGGAACTCAAATTGTCTTTGTGAAACATTTTGTTTTTGACAAATAAATGTTTGTAGGGAAATAACTCATGGTGAAACAGTCAGACATAAAGTGTTCTTGTGTCTTGCATTGAGTGTGAGATTTATTAAGCAGGTGTAAGTTTCATTTATTCATTCATAGCATTCTGGATATTTGTATCTGTTTACTGTGCTGTGTTAAAAAAAACATTAGCATGTGTAATTGCTATGATGAGAAAGCAAAGACAGAATAATTGCTGTAAGAAAGCAATATTAGTTTAAAGAAGAAACTGATCTCTGAACTCAGAAGTCATTGGTACCTTAAGGTGCAATGGGACCAATGGAGCCAGCTGGAAAATAAAAAAGATGAAGTGTAGCAAAGATCTCTTGTCTAGGATGATCACAGCAGGATGCCTTAACCAACAACAGAACCCACCAGAGAGAAAAAAATGGCTGTAAAGATATTTTGTTGGCTTAATGCTTTATAATTTATATTTAAGCATGAAGTATTTATTTCACAGATAAAAGTTACATTTTCTATTATTTGAGTATTTGATGTAAATACAGCAAGAAATTATAAAGACTTAACACCGACTATCACCAAATATTTTCACTCTTTCTGTTGTTACCACTTAATGGGGTATCACCTTCTCCAGATTGCTTCATATTACCCTTTTGTAGTCTTATGTTATCTCCTTCCCTAAAGTCTCTCAATTATTAATTTATACCATTACTGTAGCTTTGTCTCTTTCAGAATGTATATAAATGGTTTTATAGTTTGAAACCTTTTGAGTCTGGCTTCTTTCACTCAGCATAATGCCCCTGGACATCCATTTAAGTTGTTGCATGCATCAGTAGTTCATCTTTCTTTTTTTACTGAACAGTATTCTGTTATTTGGATATTCCACAATTTATCCATTTACCTGCTAAAGGACATATAAGTTATTCCCAGTGCTGAGAAACTATGAAGAAAGCTCTTACAGACATTCATGTTTAGGTTTAGGCCGTTATCATTTCATATCTGAACTACCTGCCTCCAACATCTCGCTTTCTCCTTCCAAATTGATTTCACACATTACCACCTAATTAAACTTCACACTCTATTCTTTCAACCCTCAGTCTCCTGCCCAAAGGCCTTCCATGACAAGCCACTGCCCACACAGTAAATTGTACACTTTTCATTCTCACATTAAACATTCTTCCTAACTGAGCCCCAGAATACATGTTTCCAACCTATCATACATTTCTTTGCCACTTACACTGTGTCACAAGCATTCCTAATTCATTCCCCTAATTGTCCTTACATGCAAGAGCTTTCCTGCCAAATTTCATCCTTTTTATCTTAGATTCTGGTCAGCTGGAAGTGATCTTTCCCTTTCCTGTTTCTGCACACATGAAGTCTGTACCTCCTGTGTAGTCCTTAGCTAATGTAACCTAGTGCCCTTATCCTCCTCCTCTTTCTCTCCTCCTTCTTCTCCTTCTCCTCCTCCTCCTCCTTCTCTTCCTTCTCCTTCTCCTTCTCCTTCTCCTTCTCCTTCTCCTTCTCCTTCTCCTACTCTTTCTTTTCCCTTTCTCTTCCCTCTCTCTCCCTGATTGTGGATGTGTGTGTGTATTTTGGGGGGCACTTAACCAAGCAGATTCTCAGGTATGGATTGCAGAAGGAAATTAGTAGCTTTTAACTCTCATGCTTCTGTAGTGACTCCTAAGATTAACCAGTATGTTTCCCAGAAATGTCAGTGTTGCAGAGCTTGGTGAGGAAAGGAATATACCTCAGAGGGAGAACATTTGTCTAGTATGCTCAAGACCCAAGTTTGATTCCCAGCTCCAAAAATCAAATAAATAAAAATAAAATCGTGCCAATTATCTTACAAATGAACCTTTCTGCAAGCACAACAATTGAAGTAGAAGTTTTACCATTTTCTTCATTAATTTTGCTTATATGCAATTATAGCAAGCCTAATGCAATTTTTATGGTGCTCCCGGCAGAATATATTAACCCTATTGTCCTAAATACTCACAAGAGACATCAATAAACTCACTAATGCACACCTGAGAAAGAACCAGACAATGTAGACTTCCTCCTTCATCCTTGTCCCTGGGCAATTTCAGTGCAACAGTGTAACACTAAGTTGCCTTTGAAATTAAATTAGTCACAGTAGATTTTAAATGTAAGTAAAATTTTAAGATACTGTGCCAGCATTCTATTAGAGAAATTGTTTTTTAAAAATGAAGAAAAAGGTTCATACTCAATTTTGACAGTGAAGTTATGAATTCTGGAAAGTAGGCTCTTTGGAACTCTCAGCCAATCAATATCCTGTTTTCATGCAACAAATAGGCACTAAGAATAGTTTCAAAGTCCAGGGTTCTCCAAGTTATCTAAGGAAAGGAGGAATCAGGCTCCATTTTACCTTTCAGGAGTGCGCATATACTATTATACTAGAGTGAACAAGAAAATCTTCTTTTTTGTAATTTTGAGACAGGGTCTCTGTGCAGTTCAGGCTGGCCTTGAACTCATTTTGTAGCCTAGGCTGGTCTCAAACACACAAAGATACTCTTGCCTCAGCCTGCTGAGTGCTGGGGTTACAGGTGTGAGCCACCATGCTTGGCAAGAAACTCATATAAGGCTATGATACCCAGAAAAATGTTTTCTATATTACTTTTTAAAAGACACTTCCATTGCCTTGTACTCTGAGACTATAACAGCTCTTCCTGCATATTTTCTCAAAGCTGTTATTAATTTTTTAAAATTGACATTAATAGTTATATACATATTTATGGAATACAATGTGATATTTCGATACATTTCTACATTGTATAATAACCAGTGTGATAGTACAATATTTGCATACATTCTATAATGAGTAAATCAGGGTAATTATTGTATCTGTCACTTTAAATATTTATCATTCCTTTTGGTGAGAAAATTTAAAATCCACACTTCTAGCTATTTTGAACTGTTCAATAAATTATTCTTTACAATAGTCACCATACTGTGCAATGGAACATCACAACCAATTCCTACTATCTAATTGTAACTGTACCCATTGACCAACCTCTCCCCATCTTTCCTTCCACCTTTATTGCTGGTTTAAAAGTGCATCCTGTATACTGGAGCTGAATAGAATTCTCCATCACTTCTCTAACATATTCCGTATGACTCAAAAACATCCTACCCAGCATAAAAAATTCTGCCCCAGACCCAAAGGTTTAGTACAGTGTATCCTGAGGCATATCCCATCTAAGATGATTTTCCCCGTCAGAGTAGAAGAAGATTCAGCACATTTTATCACTTTGAAAACTGTGGGTGGGTCACCCAGGTTTTGGTTCAGATGGTACACACATAACCTAAACTGATTTCCTCTTATGTGGTTTCTATTATAGAAACACAAGCTGTTATACCATTCCTATCATCCCATTCCCAGACATAATGCTATGTTCTTCAAGTTTAGAATGGATACATTTCACAAATTCTGCCAACTATTGAGAAAAATCATTGGCCACATCTGGGTGAATTAATTTAACTTGAAGCACTTTTTCTATAATCTTCATTATCGCTTCCATATAAGTCTGTCATTGCTTGAACTTGGAGCTGAATTCTGTACACATTGTTGTTTGTGGAAAAGAATTTACAGTTAACCAGAGCTTAGGGCTTATGGAGTACTATGAACCTAAAGTGCTGTGTCATAACCACTACCATTTCAATGTTTCAGGCAAAATGTTTTGCTGAGTCCTTTTTATTTCCAGTACTAGAGATTGAACCCTGTACCTTCACACTGCATTACATCTCCAGTTCTTTTTTATTTATTTATTTTTCATTTTGAGAGAGGATCTTACTAAATTACCAAATTGCTAGGCTGGCTTGAGTTTGTGATCCTCCTGCTCCACCCTTCCAGAGTGCCTAGATGACAGACAGGAAACACCACACCAAGCATTGGAAATTTAAAATGCACCATTACATTTAAGATTCCCTTCAGCAAGATTCTTGAAATCCCTTTAAAGTAATGATAGGGAGGCACACCCACCTGTTTTGGTTACCTTTCTCTCCTTTCTAAGACAAAATACACAACATCCAAAATTAAGGAAGGAAAGATTCATTTAGCTCACTGTGGAGGTTCCAGTCCATAATCAGCTGGCTCTAAGACAGAGTGGCATGACTGAGGGGCAACACTTCAAGGCAGCAGCCATCAAAAGTTGCAGGAGCAAAATGGGGGAGTACAAGTCTCTTTTCCTCCCTTGTATTATATGTAGACCACCCCCAGGCACCAAGGCAGATGTAGTGCTAGCAAAATCTCTGTGCTCTCCTCTTTGTATAGAATGAGGATATTTACAAAGTAAAGATTCTGGCTTCCTGCTGTCTCTTACTTAAACTTCTAAACTTCTCAAATTGACACAATGGGAATTTAATTTGTACCACTGTGTTTAAGATTTACTTCGGCAAGATTCTTGAGATTGCTTTAATGGGATGATAGGGAGGCACACCCGACCTGTGCATTGGCTTGGGCCAGGCAAATTTTTCCTGTGGCAAAGCACAATTGAAGAAAGAAGAAAGTGCCTTTACTATAGATTGCATGCTTAAAAAGTAAATTTATAAGCCTCACTGACCTCTTGATTACACATTAGTTCCCCATGTTGCATAATCCTTTAGACACCGAATTCAACCCTCTTTACATCTTCATCTAGTTTTGCTTGACTTCTACTTTGTATCCTTCACTAGTCTCAAAGTATCATAAGAAAAAAAATCTATAAATGGTTCAACTCTGTACACACTATAATAGAGAAATGTCAAGTTGGAAATAATTAAAGTTTACATTAATATGACAATGGTAAAATAAATTATACATGCTGTGGGAAATCTTCAGATATAAAACAAAAATAATGCACACATAGTGAAATAGAATTATATTAAAAATGTTTTATTGAAAAATTGGACAAACATTAAAGAATTATATATCTATAAAATATATAGATATATACAATAGTTTATTAAGAAGTTCTAGTTTTTGTGGTATAGATATTATATGCTATTTTATTTTATATCTATTGTTGTCATCTTAGTTTGTGAAATTTCCCCTTTGTCATTGAATGATGAATCCTTTTAATGATATTTGTTTCCTCAACTATTGAGTCACTTCTGTTCATTAACAGAGTTTATTTTGAGTTCTCATAATGTAATTTATGCATATGGGAAGGAAACCAAGAGTTGAGGGGGGAGAAATTACTTCAGGAAAGGAGAAGTCATAAAATACTTTACATATATACATGTACCAAATCCCTTCAAGATACCCTATATGAGTCTAACACACATTCATGGAAGGAGGGGAGATGAAATGTCATGTGCCTGTACCAATTCCCAAAATAAATGTAATAATTATGTACTACAAACATGTACCAATAAAAAGCATTTAGTTTTGTTCTATTTGTTAAACATTTGTTTTGAAATACTCTTAGTTTTACAAAATAACACAAAGAATTTCTGTATACTCTACACTCAAATTTCCATAGTAAATATGATACATTTACAAAAACTAAGAAGTTAGTGTTTGTGTAATTCTATTAACTTAAGGACTTTATTCAGATTCTACTAGGTTTTCCACTAATGTAATTTTTATGTTCAAAGATTCAATCTAGAACACACTGTTGTACATATTTAGCATGTATTTTTAGTCTTCTCTACTCTTGGTCTTTGCTTGGTTTTCATAACTTAGACACTTTTTAAGACAAGTATTTTGTAGAATGTTCTTTGATTTATGTTTTATGCTTGTTGTGGTTAGATTTGGGTTATTGATTTAGAAAAATATCAAAGAGTTAAAGTATAAAGTCAGGATTCTATGACATCAACATGACTTTTCTTGGTAATGTTAACTTCGATCATTTGATTAAGGTTATCTGGTGGATTTCTCCACTTATAGAGTTATTATTTCCTTATTTTTCATAGTTTTATGTGTTAGAAACATGTTTCTAAGTCTATTTCATGCAGAAGTAGGGAAGAATTACAAATGTACCTTCTTGTGTTAATCATCTTTTTGTTGCTGTGAGAAAATAAGTCTGACATACACAATTTAAAGGAGTAAAGATTTATTTTGTCTCATGGTTTCAGAAGTTTCAGTCCATTATCAGCTGGCATGAAGGCAGAAACATGGCTCCAGAAGGGCATAGCAGAGGCAATCCCTGACTTCATGCAGGTAAAAAACAGAGAGAGAGAA
This sequence comes from Hydrochoerus hydrochaeris, assembly GCA_004027455.1. Lineage (NCBI taxonomy): Eukaryota > Metazoa > Chordata > Mammalia > Rodentia > Hydrochaeridae > Hydrochoerus > Hydrochoerus hydrochaeris. The sequence goes on along the minus strand of PVLA01006239.1, from coordinate 44,450 downwards.
GAAAGTTCTAAAGCAAAAAGGGTACAGCACCAAATACATTCCAAAGTTCATGTCCCCATAATCCACTCCCATAAAATAGTTTTCATCTCGTTTCCATCACCCACAAATAATGCCATAAAATACCATTAGCTTGCAATCATAACATTACTTGAAGAAGGAATATCAGAAAATATGTGGATATATGTTTTAAAACAACTAGAGTAATTAAAAAATACTTGGGTTCAAATAATTTGAGACTGCAAGTATACAGTGGATTTTGCCTGCAACAATTATTACTGTAGTGTGTTGATGATGATTTTTTAAAAATATCTTGCATTCCTTCTACAGTTAGTATTTCAAATTACAATAACTTCTTAGTTCATAAATTCTTCCATTGGCAAATAATTTATTTTACAACAAAAATGGTCCTAAAAATTTTGTCATCATTTGCAAACCCCCATCAGGTGACAAATATGACCACAGTCATTTCCACACAGAAGCACAAATGCAGTCATATTCCTGAAAATCTTGAAATGACTTAACTTATAAACTGAAGTATCACTGTATTTCACAAGGTAAGTTTTCTGTTTTCCATTATGTTATTTGTATACTGATATAATCATTTTTTCTAACTGTGTAATTTATGGATTTTTTATTCTTTGGGCTATAATCCAATGAAATTAACTAAAATTCAGTTAAGGCTTTTCTTTTGTTTTGTTAATGAATATCCAGTTGTTTCAGAGCTGTTTTTTATTAGTACACATTTACAGTATATAAAGATTGCATTCATTGTGTGAAATTCATATACATAATACATCCCAATTCTTTTTTCCCATTCTCCCAATCCCATTTTTGTAAGCATCAGATTCATTTATTTATAAGCTCTTATAAAGTTAATTGTCGCATATATAGATTAACAACCTGACTGATAAGTCAAAGAATATATAAAACACAAGAAAATTAAAGTCGTTTCATTTTTACATTGTCCACGTTTGATTATATATTTTTTCTTATCATCTGTCTTTTATTTTATACTTTGTGTATTGAGTTTCTTATATAAAAGAAACTATGTGGTATTTGACTTTTTGTATCTGGTTTACTTCGTTGAACATTATGGTCTGAACACGCGTTCATTTTCCTACAAATGACTCAAATTTATCCTTCTTTATGATAAATTAGTACCTTTTAAAAAATTTTTTAAATTTTATTTTAAGAGTGAAAGAAAATAAAATTAAAAGGACAAAATAGAAAAAACAAGAACAAAAAGTAGTATACAGAGTTCAAACAATTATCTTAAAATCACTAGTTGATACATTACATATTGTTAGTTTAACAATATTTGTTAAAGTTACAAAGACAAAGCATAAAAAGTGGCTAGACATGCAAACATTGACAGTACAAACTCTTCTGTTCAATGATGTAAAAAAGAAGCTCAGTAATATGGTCATCAATTTTACACATTATACATACCATTATATCCTGTAGAGCACATTCTTTCTCTTTCACCTTTACAATACCTATTATATTTATTATACTTTTATATCTATAACACTTTTTGGATACCATTAATCTGTCCGTTCTTATTATTTTTTAAACTAGATATTTACAATGTGATATTTACTAATGTGAGTCCTGTTTATTTCATTAGTCAGGATATTCTCAAGTTGCCACCATTTACTGATAAAGGCCTCAAGATCATCCTTTTTTATAACTGAGTAGTATTCCATTGTATAAAAATATCACATTTTTTTCATCCACTCTGCGCTTGATGGACATTTTGGTTGTGTCCAAGGTTTAGCTACCAGAAATTTTACTGCTTGGGGCCAGGGATTTAGCTCAGTGGCCTAAGTGCCTGCCTCACAAGTGCAAAGTCATGAGTTCGATACCCCGTACCAAAAAAAAATTATGCTGCTATGAACATGGGGGCACATATAACACTGTGATATGACCTTTTCAGGTTTTCTGGGAAAATACCCAGGAGGGAAATAGCTGGATTGAATGGAATTTCCAATCCTAGTTTTTTGAGGAATCTCCATACTGACCTCCACATTGATTGCACCAGTCTGCACTCCCACCAACGGTGGAGAAACGTTCCTCTTTTTCCCTACAGCTTCGCCAACATTTGTTATCAGTTGTTTTCTTGATGGCAGCCATTCTTTCAGGGATGAAATGAAATCCCAATGCTGTTTTAATTTGCATTTCTTGAATGGCCAGTGACAGTGAACATTTCCTCATATATTCATTTGTCATTTGTATATCTTCATCTGCGAACTGTGTGTTCATCTCAAATGCACATTTTAGGAGAGGGTCTTTGAATGTGGGGGGCTTGAATTTTTTTTAATTCTTTATATGTTCTTGAAATAAATCCTTTGTCTGAGGGGTTGCTGGGTATAATTCTTTCCCATTCTGTGGGTTTTCTTTTCACTCTGTTGGTGATTTCTTTTGAAGTGCAGAGACTTTTCAACAATATGAGAACCCAATTGTTGATTATTTGAAGTGTTTCTCATGCAGTTTGCATTTTGTTCATGAATTCTCTGCCTACCCCTATGTCTCCAAGACTTCTACCTACCTTGTCTTCCAGTAGATTTAGTGTTTCTGTTTTAATATTTAGATCCTTGATCCATTTTGATTTTAGTTTTGTATATGGTGACAGGCATGGGGCTATTCTCAGTCTTAAGCATGTGGAAAGCCAATTTTTCCAACACCATTTATTACAGAGGCTATCTTTTTTCCAGTAAATATGTTTACCCCTTTGTCAAATATCAGGTGGCTGAGTGTCTTTATAGTTGTGCTTGTATCTTCTAATCTGTTCCATTGATCCTCAGGTCTTTTTCTTTGTCAGTACCATGCTGATTTTATCACTGTGGCTTTGTAGTATAGATTCAAGTCAGGAATTGAGATGCCTCTTGTCTTGCCTTTGTTGCCCAGAATTACCTTTGCTATTCTAGGTTTCTTCTGTTTCCAAATGAATTTTAGGAATGTTTTCTCTAGATCTGTAATGTATGTTGATGGTATTTTGATTGGGATTGCATTAAATCTGTATAACAGTTTTGGGAGTATGACCATTTTCACAATGTTGGCTCTTCCTAGCCAAAAGCAAGGAATATCCTTACATTTTCTAATATCCTTTTCAATCTCCGCTTTTTAGAGTAGTATAATTTTCAGCATATAAGTCTTTTACGTTCTTGGTTAGGTTGATTCCTAGGTATTTTAATTTTTTTAGATGCTATTGTGAAAGCTGATATTTCCATAATTTCTCTCTCAGTGAGTTTTTTATTTGTGTACAGGAATACTATTGATTTTTAAATGTTGACTTTGTATCCAGCTATGCTGCTGAATTTATTACCTTTAGTAGTCTTTTAATGGAGTTTTTGGGTTCTTCTATGTAGGGTATCATGTCATCTGCAAATAATGATAGTTCAACTTCTTTTATTCCTATTTTTATGCCTTTTATTTCTTCCTCTTTCGTGATCACTCTGGCTAATATTTCCAGAACTATTTTGAATAGGAGAGGTGATAGTGGACATCCTTGTCTTGTTTCTGATTTTAGAGTGAAGGCTTTCAGCTTTTGTTCATTTATCATGAAAAGGTATTGGACTTTATCGAAGGATTTTTCTGCATCAATTGAGATGGTCATGTGGTTTTTATTTTTGGCTCTGTTGATGTGCTGTATTACATTTATTGATTTGCATATGTTGAACCATCCCTTCATTCCGGGAATAAATTCCACTTGGTCATGGTGTATAATCTTCTTAATGGTTTGCTGGATTCTATTTGCCAATATCTTATTGAGAAGCTTTGCATCAATGTTCATTAGTGAGATTGGTCTATAGTTCTCCTTTTTGGTTGGGTCTTTCTCTGGTTTTGTTATCAGAGTGATACTTGCCTCCAAGAATGAGTTAGGGAGGACTGCTTCTCTTTCAATTTCATTGAAGAGTTTAAGGAGTATTGGCATTAAATCTTCTCTAAATTTCTTGTAGAATTCAGCTGTGAATCCATCAGGACCTGGGATTTTCTTTTTTGGTAAGTTTTTAATTATGTTTTTGATTTCAATAACTGATATTGGGTTGTTCACAATTCCTATATCTTCTTGTTGAGCTTTGGTAGTTCATATGTTCCTAGAAATCTGTCCATTTCTGCTGTGTTTTCCACCCTATATCAGGAGAGTTTTTCAAAGTAGGTGTTCATGATCTTTTGAATTTCCATGGGAACTGTAATAATTTCCTTCCTTTCAGTTCTTACTGCTTGGACTTCAGTTTTTTCTTTCTTTTCTTGACAAGGTGGGCTAGGGGTTTATCAGTTTTGTGTATTCTCTCAAAAAAATTAACTTTTTGATTCATTAATTCTTTAATTTTTTTAGTTTCAATTGCATTAATTTCTGCTCTAATCTTTACAATTTCCTCTCATCTATCAGCTTTGGGTTTGACTTGCTCTTCTATTTCTAGAAGTTTGAGATGTAGCATTAGGTTATTTATTTGTGTTCATTCCATTTTCTTGATGTGACTATTTATTGCTATATATTTCTCTCTTAGGACTTCTTTCATTGCATCCCATAGGTTATGCTATGTTGTATCTGCATTTTCATTGTATTGTAGGGATTGTTTTATTTCTTTTTTAATTTCATCTGTAACCCACTGGTTATTCAGAAGGTTGTTCTTTAATTCCCATGTATTTATGCAGGTTTTGCAAGTTTTTTCCATTGATTTCCAATTTTAGTGCACTATGATTAGATATTAAGCATGGGACAATCTTGCTTCCTTTGCATTTAGTTAAGAATGCTTTATGGGTTAATATATGGTCTATTTTGGAGAATGACCCATGTGTATCTGAGAAGAAAGTGTATTCTGATGTGGTTGGGTGGAACACTCTGTAAACATCTACTAAGTCCAATTGCTCACAGTTATGATTTAGGTCTATTATTTCTTTGTTGACTTTTTGTCTAGTTGATCTATCTCTTTGTGACAATGGGCTGTTAAGGTTACCTGTTATAATTGTGTTCTTGTGTATTTGCTTTGTCAGGTCCATTAGTATTTGTCTTGTATAGTTGGGTGCTCCTGCATTTGGTGCATATGTATTTATAGTTGTTAGTTCTTCCTCTTGAAGATTTCTATTAATGAGTATTTAGTGACCTTCTTTATCTCTTTTAATCATTTTGGATTTAAAGTTCACATTATCTGCAAACAAAATTTTTACCCCTGCTTTTTTTGTGTTTCTGTTGCATGGAGTACTGTTTTCCATCCTTTGACTTCTAATCTATGAGTTTCCTTTTGGTCAGATGTGTTTCTTGTATACAGCATATTGTGGGATCATGTTTCTTGATCAATTCTGTCAACGTATTTCTTTTGATAGGTGAATTGAGGCCATTTACATTTATGGATATCACTGATATATATTGGCTCAACTTTGCCATGTTTTTTCCTGTTGTTTGCTTCCTGCTTCCCCTTATTTAATTGCTTATCCTACTTGGTGGTTTCTTTCTGTTGTTGTTTTGGAGAATGTGTTCATTTTTATCTTTGTGTAGTATGTCAGTACTCTTTCTAGGGTTAATTTGGTGGACGTGAATTTCTTCAGTTGTTCTGTGCCATGGAATTATCTTGCTTCTCAATTAAATTTGAATGAAAGTTTTGCTGGATACATCAGTCTGGGTTGAAACTTGTTTTTTTTCAGGGCTTGAAATACCTCACTCCAAGATTTTCTTGACTTGAGGGTTTGTGCTGAAAAGTCTGCTGTGAATCTAATGGGCTTTCCTTGGTAGGTGAGTTGTGTCTTTTCTCTAACAGTTTTAGTATTCTGTTTTTATGCTGCATGTCTGAGATCTTAATTATTATGTGTCTGTGTGTGGATTTATGTTGATTGTGACTGTTTGGTATTCAATATGCCTTACTTATCTGCATATCAGATTCTTTCCCCATGTTTGGGAAATTTTCTTCTATTACTTCTGTGAATATTTTGGCTACATCATTTGCATTGACTCCTGCATCTTCACTAATGCCCATTAACATTATATTGTTGCTCTTGGCATCATCTTGAAGTTTCTGGGTTTTAATTTCATGCTGCTTTGTTATTTTTAAAAGTTCTATCCTTTCCTTATCACTAATCACAGTCCTGTCCTCGAGGTCCAAAATCCTATCCTCAGCTTCCTTTAGGTGATTTTGCACACTTTTAATAGAATTTTTTGTTTCTTGGATGTCTCTTTGAGTTTCTTTCATGAATTTTGCTTGTTTTCTATATTGTTCATTCATGGTTTCAATCAGTTTCCCATGCTCTTGTACTTTTTTCTCTATTTCTTTTTTAGCTGTATTCCACACCTCCTTTACTAAGGTTGTTATTTCTATCTTTACATGGGAGGGTACTTCTAATTTGATTTCCTCTATAGCCTCATGGAGTTTTTTTTTTTATTTCACTTGCTATCTTTTCAGAGATTTCTAATGTGTTACTTTTGGAGTCATCTATTTCAATGTCTCCTGTACTTGCTCCTGATGGACTAGATGTTTGAGATTGCATTTTGCTTTTTTGTTTTGGCATTTTTCCTTTTTGAGTTAGTGTTTGGTCCTTCAGTCCTGCTAGGCTAGCCCCAGACACAGGCCATGGTCTTACCACCAGGAGCAGAGTTTGGAGTCCATGCTGTGTGCTGGGATGCCACCACAGGGTGCAGTCATGGCCCTGGGTTTGATTCTGGACCCTGTTGGCTGCCTGGAGTTCACTGGGTGTTGCCCGGCTAGGGCTGCCTGTCCTTCTCCCCAGTCTTAGGCTGGCCTCAGATGTAGGACATGGTCTTACAATTTGGGAGCAGAGTTCCGAGACTGCCCCATTGGCTGGGATGCTGCTGCAGCATGAGATCATGGCCCTGGTTTGGATTCCAGGCCCTGCTTGATGCTTGGATCTCACTGGGTATTGCCCTGTTAGGGCCGCAGGTCCCTCTCCCCATTTTAGCTGGCGCCAGAGGCAGTATGCGGTCTTACCACCAGGGAGAAGAGTTCTGAGTGTGCCACATGTGCTGGGATGCAGCTACAGCTCAAGGTCGTGGACTATATTTAAATTTTTGATGACTCACCAAAGTGTTCCACAGTAGCAGCAGTATTTACCATTCTTACCAACAGTATATAATGGTTCCAGTTGCACGATAGTCTTGCAAACAATTGTTAACTTCCATATTTTTTATATTTATCATATTCTTGTTTGAGAAATCACTTGGATTTGCACTTCCCTAGTTACTAATGATATTGAGCAACTTTCAGTGTGATTGCTGGATATTTGTACATCCTCTTTGGAGAAATATCTGTTCTAATATTTTGCACATTTCTTAATTTATATCATTCTGTTGTTGAAAGAGGAAAGTCAGAATTCTGTTACTTGTAGTTCTGGCAAAGTGGGTGTGGAGTTAGCTAGATTTAATTAGATTATCTGTGGATTAGCTAATTTCTGAGGCTCCAAGTGTAGTCTGTAGCATAAACTGTGAACATTTAATGAGTGAAGTGGGTAGAATATGGAGTTAATGCAAATACCCAAGTAAGAGAAGTGACGGCCCTCTCCCTAGGGTCTCAAAATTGCATCAAGACCCAATAAACATAAAAGAAATATTTCAGTTGTCCTCTTGATGCTTTCACATCCGTTTTGAGCTCAATTGTTTTGAGTATTTGAGAAATAGAGAAGACTTTCAGATGTTTGGACATAAGTTGTTATAATAGCAGGGAAAATGTTTTATTATAAGAACTAAAAAATGAAAACAAGTAAAGTTATAAGGAATCCTTGTAAGCTAACTACAGCAAATTTCTTTATTTATGTGGCAATATCCAAGAACAGATATCTAAAACTTTCAGTATCTTTAACAATATCTTTGGTGAAGTTATAAAGTATATTGTAAATATGAATTCCATATGTTTTATGATAATAGTATTTTGGTAGATTTATTACGTAATGGTTAAAAGTTCAATAATTGCATTTGTAGAGTATATGAACTAATAACTTAGCTCATGTAAAAGTTCATGATATTTATAAAGGTATAGTTGTGGTTATGATTGCAGATACTGGGTAGAAAGTTAAGGTAGAAATTTTGAAGTAGAGAGTAGTACAAAGTGCAAGGGAATAGAAAATCCCTCCCCAGGCAACTAAAGAATTGTCTAACAGACAGTTCCTTCCTGAATAAAAAGCAAGTCATCATTAATTTTTATAATGACACCAATATTAATAAATTCTGCCAGATTTTCTTTTAGAATTGTATGAATACACATACCATGAGCTAAGTAAACAAAGAGCTCAGGAGACCATAAGATGTCTAATATTAGCCAGGTGTGGTGGCCCATGCCTACAGTCTCAGCTACTCAAGAGGGTTAGACAGGAGGACTGCAAGTTCAAGGTTTGTCCCAGAACGTTAGACCTTGCCTTAAAATAAAAGACAGTGCTGGGAGTGTATCTCAGATATAGAGGTCTTGCCTAGAATGCACTGGGTTCAATTCCAAGCATTGAAAAAAAATAATAAACAAAGAAAGAAAAGCAATAAACGTCATATGTCCAACTTGTCATCATTTTTGGGAAGGCAGGGCATAGGTATCGCTAAGGTGGAGGTCTCAGTGTTTGGGGTCAAGTTTGTGTAGGGGGTCAAGTTATCTCTAATGACAAGGTCTTGGACTGGAACAATTTGAGATTCTTTCTTTCTTTCTTACTTTCTTTCTTTCTTTCTTTCTTTCTTTCTTTCTTTCTTTCTTTCTTTTTTTTTTGTACCAGGGATCGAACTCATGACATAGTGCTTGCCAGGCAGGCGCTTATGCCACTGAGCTAAATCCCCAGTGAGATTATTTCATCTCTAGTAATGAACTTCAGGACTGAGGCAATGTCATCTGGAAGTGGAACTAGGACATCTTTTACAAGAGTATCCTCACTCAGGTTTATTTGAGTCATGCTTTTGTCACACTTGGATTTTCTGAGGCTGAGCTATGTGAAGAATATGAAGGCAATGTTGAGTTGGGTGCCTACTTTAAAAATATTTTTAATTATGGTGAATTATTGTCTTAATCATTTTCTTTATTGGTGAGATACAATGCCTGACATCCAGAATATAAAGAGAAGAGGTTTATTTTGGCTCATGTTTTCTTCTGTAATTGGATATCTCCCAGGTAGAAGTGGCATGGAGGAAAGGCTTTCTGTGGAAGAAAATTCCTCACATCAGAGTAACCAAGAAGCAGAGAAAGGAGAAAAAATGGAGGACAATCAAGTCATGTTCCCAGTGAAATACATTTTCTGACCAAGCACCAACCAATAACACTTTCAACTATGGATTTGTCAGTGGATCAATCCTCTTATGAGGATAGTGCCATCATGATCCAAATACCTTCAATACACATGAGTATTTGGGGGGATGTTTCAAATCCAACATGTATAATGTGATGGCTTGTATCTAGATGTACCTCCAAAGCTTCATACTCATAGGTGGAGCTTTTTAGAGGTAACTGGATCTAGAGTGTATGCTACTGGGATTAAGGATATGATACTGGGATTGATTCATGGGATGATAGGATTTAGGCCACCCCCCCACGTGTGAATGTTACCTGCACTAAGGGTGGGTAGCCCGGATAAAAGAAAAGAGTCAGAAAGAAGATCACTACTTGTCACTTACTTGCTGCTTGCTACTTTTTGCCTGTTGTACTTTGCCATGGACTGTTTATCCTCTGTGATTGCCCTCTCCCATGCCTTGGAGTCAGCCAACTATGGACTGAAACATCTACTAACAGTAAATCAAATAAATCTTTCCTCCTTTAAATTTGAGTGTTGGTTATTTTGTCCCAGCAATGAGCAAAGTAACTAAGACAATAAATAACATAAAATTTAACATTTTAACCATTTGAAGTGTACAATTCAACTATCACTATCATCATGATTCAGAAATGTTTTCACCTACCAAAAATGAAACTCTGTATCCATTACAGAGTTTAACTACCAACATCACCATGCTTAGAATGCTTATTAAATACTACTCTACTTTGTTTCTAGGATTTTAACTACTCCACAGATTTTATCTAAGCAAAATCATGCAAAAGTTGAGTTTTTCTATCTGGCTTTAGTACAAAGACTTCAAGGTTCACTCAAGCTGTATGATGTGCCAGAAATTTACCCCATTTTAAGACTAAATAAATTGTCATTGTCTTGTGTATAGAACATGGTGTTTATCCACTTGTCTGCTGATGAATTTTTGAGTTATTTCCACATTTTGGCTAATGTGAATAATGATGCTGTAAACATGAGTGTACAGTATCTGTTGTGGTTCTTGCTTTTAATTATTATGAGTATTATGTGGAATTGGAATTGGCAGATTGATAAAATGCTATACTATTTTCCACAGTAGCTTTATTATTTCACACTCTTATCATCTGGGTACAAGAGTTTAATTATCTCCACATCTTTGCAAACATTTTTAATTTTCTGTTGTGTTTTGTCAGCTTTTAATAATAATTACACTAATAGATATTAAGTGATATCTAGTGATTTTGAGCTTCTTTTCATACACTTATTGCGTATTTATATATCATCTTTGGAAAAGTGTCCATTCAAATCCTTTTTCTATTTTAAAATTGGTTTATTTTTCTATTTGTTGTTCAGTTGTAGGAATTTTTCACATATTTTAGTACTTAGTCCATTATCTATTTTGTTGTAAATATTTTTATTAATATAAATATTTTTCCTTCTACTCTGTGGATTGTCTTTACATGGTTGATAACATTTTTCATACAAAAAGTTGTTGATTTTGGTTAAATAAAGTTTTTCATTTTTTTTATGCCCTGTGATATGGGTGGCATATCTGAGAGATCATCGCCAAATCTAATGTTATGAAGCTTTCTCTCTATATTTTCTTTGAGCGTTCCACACTTTTTGCTCTTGTATCTAGGTCTAATATATTTTGAGATAATTTTTGTATGTGATATGAAGCAAAGCTTCTATTTCATTTTTTGCATGTAGATACCCAATTTTCTTTGCACGATTTGTAAAAGAGACTATTCTTTGCCCACTGAATGGTCTTAAAACCTTTGTCAAAATCATTTTGCGTATATATATAGAGAGAGAGAGAAAGAAAGAGAGAGTTTATTTTTTGTGTTCTTGTTTATATTTCACTGTGCTATATGTCCATCTTTCTGCCAGTACCACACTATTTTGATTATTGCAGGTGATGGAATTGAAAGTTTGTGTTCTCTCCAAATTAACATATTGAAAGCCTAACCCTCAGCATGACTGTATGTGAAGTAAGGAAGTAATTAAGGTTGAATGAGTTCATGAACGTGGACCCTGAATTTATGAGATTGGCTGATTTTATGGGATTAGTGTCTTTGTAAGATAATATATCTGAATATTTTTGCTTGTTTCTCAATCTGCCTATCCACTGGATCCACCATACACAAAAGAAGTCATAAATGCACAAAGAAAGAATGCAGTCATCTATGACCTCAGAGGATATCACTCACCAGACAATTCTGTTTGCACTTTGATTTTGTATATCCAGTCTCCAGAACTATGAGAAAATATATTTATGTTCTTTGGAACACCTCAAATTATGATATTGGTTATGGCAGCTCAATATGAATATTGATACAAAAATAGTCAACAGCATACTAGTAAATCAAATCAAGCTACATATTAATAGAAGTATATATCATTACCATCCAGGCTTCATTCCTGGCTATAAGAATTATTCAACATGGCAAAAAAAATCATACAATGGAACACATTCACAGAGTGAAGAAAAAAAACTCAACAGACTAGGAATAAAAGGGGATTGTCCCAACAAATTCTGTGTCTTTGGCTTTTAAGAGTTTGATTATAATATTCAAGTGTGTGTCTCTTGTGTTTTCTATCATTCAAATTCCTTGAGTTTCTACAATGTGTAGAATCTTACATTCTATCAAATTTGAGAAGTTTTCAGTTATCATTTCTTTAAATATTCTTTTGGTACTTTTTTTCTTTTCTTCTGGAATTTTATTGGTGCTATTAGGAATTGAACCCAGAGCCTTGTCCATTCTCTGCAAGTCACACTCTGGCCCCTACCTGATGTATTGTATCTTTCATATATTGTTGGATTTGGTTTTAATAAAATTTTTTTTGCACCAGGGATTGAACTCATGACCCCACACTTGCAAGGCAGGCACTTATGCCACTGAGCTAAATCCCTGGCTTAATAAACTTTTGTAAAGAATTTTTGCCTAAATCTAGAAATGTAGCTCAATGATAGAGATCTTTCCTAGCATGTTTTTTGTTATCTTTTTCTGCAATGTTTTTTGGATTGAGTTGAAATATCTATTTTATCACATATATTCTTATTAGCTTTAACTTTTTTCTTGGTTGTTTTATGAGTTACAGCATCTTTAAGGTATCAGGCTTACCTTGAATATTAATGCATACAATAAGAACCTTAAAATTGTGCACTTTCCATTTCTTTTGTTCTGGCTTTTGTACTATTATTGATATTCATTTTTACTACATTACAATCCTGCAATACACTGTAAATTGTGAGCAATCATACTGCACATGTTACTTAGAAAAAACAGTAGAAATTTCTCATCTTGAAAATTTATGAACATTTGTGGTGGTGGGGAACCAGGGTAGGAAGGAAGATCTAGGACACAGAATAATATCCAGGGGAGAGGGTAGAAATGGATCACAGCAGGAGCGGACCAGAAGTGTCTAATTCTTAGCCCACTGAACTTGACTATGGGGAAGGCATCACTTTAGATATGTTCTCTAAAAACTAAAAGGAATATGTCATATGTCAGAGGGAATGAAAATTTGAACAAAATTTAAAAATTACTATATCATATGGTCAATAGAGCATCCTTAGGACGTGACTATCTCCAATTACCTGATACATAAAAGTTATTTTAAAAATGTTTCTCTTATATTTCCAAATAACAGATTCCAGGGAGTGAGCCAAAGTTGATATCACAAGTATTTAGTAAATGCTCATATTGCTTTTATAAATGGTCAAATTCTTTTATTCAGTATGTGTTAAGTACAGAAAAGTATATATAAAAAGAAGAAAATAAGGGGATTAAAAAGTTGTGTTGAAAGGGCCAGGGATTTAGCTCAGCGGTATAAGCACCAGAGTTGTGTCATAAATTTTAAGTAAAAATAATATAAAGAATGCTTTTTAAAACTACTTTATTAATGTCACAATATACAATGAACATTTTTTCCATGCAATAGGTATATTCTGCTAACAAAAGTGATATAGTCTGGGTCAAAAATACATAGTTCTACTAGAATCTGATAATAGGAGACACATGCAAACCAGTGACATCAAAAGGTTTACAACAGTACATCACAAACAGGTAAGTTTAGGAAGCAGGTGCTTCTTTATTAACTTCAGGATAAATATCAGGATTCAGGGCCTAAAGCAAAAGTCACTGTGATGGGCATGGTGAGGGAGGCCGTTACTAACTACCTGTAAGCTATGACTCAGCTGTGTTTCCCTTAGCTTTTCCATGAATTGTCTCACCTCTTCTCCAAACTTTTCTACATTTTCTCTTCTCATCCTTGCCTGTGGCTTTCCAAACTGATGCATCAGGTTCCATCTATAAGGCAGGATTGGCTGCCTTACTTGGAACTTCCTAGGATTTCCTCTAGGCACACAGTATTAAGGCAAGGCCAAGGTATCCCCTTTATCAGCATGTAGCTCCTTTTCATCTTTTTCTTTGTTTTGCACATTGAGACTTTTTATCACTAGTTTCTGTTTGGATTCCATTACTCCTAGGAAACAAGAGACAGAAGGATTGTATTTTTTTTTTATTTAAAGAGAAAAAAAAACAGGAAAAAGGAGGGATTGTATTCTTAGTAGACATATCAGCACCGAGGACAGAGGCCCAATTACTCTGAAAATTCAAGAGGCCAAGATCTCACAGTTTGTGCACTTTCTTACCCCAAAGCCCAGCATTTTTCCTGCAGATCTATCTTCGGCCTCTGCAGGTAACAAAATGTTTGACGAGGATGAAATGGGATACGGGAAAGGACTGGTGAAGGTACGTAGGTCTGGGTCTGAGAATGAACTTTCCACACTCTTGACTCCCTGCAACCTGGGGGTACCCTTGTCTCATCCTTTCCTTTTTATTTTGTCTTTTTGAGACAGGCTCTCGCTATGCAGTTCAGCCTGGCCTTGAGCTCACTTTGTAGCCCAGACTGGTTTCGAACTCGCAATGATCCTCCTGCCTCAGCCTCCTGAGTACTGGGATTACAGGTGTGAGCCACCATGCCTGGCTGTTCCTCCTTTCCTTTTTGAACACTTCTCCCTCTTCCGCTCCGGGTCTTTATTCCTAGAGAGCCGCTGAGGTCCTAGGCCCCTCAGACCTGCAGAAGCCTCTCTGCCCCTAGGTGTTGAGCACTCCACTGCTGTATCTCAGCGTCTCCGCTTCACTTCCACTGCTCCACCCCGCCCCCACTCAGACCACCATTTTCTGCACCCGGAAGGACGCGGTGACAGGGCATGTGAAAGGGTCGCACTGCTCCTCCTCTAGAAACTGGCAGCCCTGCCCCATAAGCGGGACCGCACACCTGCGCCTGGATGCCATACCCCTGGCTGCATGCCTCTGCCTCTGCGTAATGGCTCAGAAGCAGCCAGACCCTTGGGGATGAGATTCTGTAGGTCGCGTTGCTCTCCCATCCCAATCCCAGATACCCTCTCTCTGAGCCCTTATCCACTCCTCTAATGCCTCCTGCAGTTCCAAGCTGCCCCAGATCCGTGTGCCCAGAGGGTTATCTGGAGCAGGTAGATCCTCTTAGACCTAGAGCCTGTAAGCAAGAAACAATTCTGGTGGTGGAGCCGCGCTCCGGGGGCGGTGGGGGGGAAAGAGTCTGTGTTGGCATCACGTGAGGCTTCAGTCACTGCCCCTGGCTCCTCCCATTTTCCCAGCCCTGTTGTCTAAGGGCTGCGTGGCCCTTCCTCAGACCAAGCTCCTTATAATAGCACCGGCCTAGGCCTGGTCGCTGCCTTCTTAGTGTTCCCTTGGGCCTTTATCTGGCTGCCAGAGAGTGCAATGTCTCTTTAGGGATCATTGGCCATTCCTATTTCTCTGAGGGAATTGCCTGTCCTGCACCTACGCTCCTGGGATACACCTTCCTTCTGTTGTATTCTTAGCTCTCCAGTTTTCTTCCACTCATTCTTTATATCTTTCTGTATTCTACCTTTCATTGGTACAATACAGAAAGGTATGAAGGTATGATCTTTATAAAGGGAAATAATTTTTTTAGAAGACAGGATTAAATTTAGGAAAGGAAACCCTGCCATCTGTCTCATATGATGTCATTATATAAATATAGACTCTATAGGCAGCTGCTTTTAAGGACTTGGAAAAGACAGAGAAACTGATAGCTCTACTTATGAGGGGCCCCTAGACGTGTGAGGGCTTTCTATGAGGTGAATCAACAAATATGTAGTGCAAAAGAACTTTACCAATCTTTCAGAATGAAAGAAATAAAAACCTCTTCACAAATTGTGGTCCAAATGTTGATAAGTGTGTCTGTGTTTGCAGATTAAATTACCATTACTTAGAAGTCCCAAGAAATCTGCAATAAACATATTACATCACAACGAATTGAATTTAGGAAGGTTGCAGTTACACGATAAATACACAAAACACATTTGTATTTTGATATGCTAGTAATTAGCAATCAGAAATTTAAATTTAAAATATACTACCTTCAAAATGTGAAATATTTAGAAATAAATTTTAAAAATATGTAGAAAGCCTCTACACTGCAAACTGTCAAACATTGTTGACATAATCTAAAGACCAAAACAAATGTAAACATATAAGTTAGTAACCATTTTCTAAAATCCAATACTCGGGATTAATCAATAAAATCGGTATAATTAAAATAAAATCCCAGCAGATTTTTTTATAAATTGTCAAACTTACCTCCAAGCTTCCATGTGAAAGCAGAAGATCTAGAAAAGATAAAATAATTTTTAAAAACGGCCCCACAAATCTGGAGAACCACAATACTCTATATGATTTGAGGCTTTAAAATGTCATAATAAAAGTTATATCTTGGCAGAGTAAGCATATACTCATATATCAGTGAAACAGAATATAGCTCCAAAATATATATAAATTATTTATATATTTTATATATTATTTATTTATATATATATAATTTATTTTTGCCAGAATTTAAAAATCAATAGGGAAAGTATAGTCTTTCAATGAGTGGTGCTGAAACAAATAGAAATTCTTAAAGGAATAGAAGTATCTTATGTTTTAACTTCACCATATACAAATTAATTCAAGGGAATCATGAACTTAAATGTAAAGGCATAAACTATAAAACTTCTAGCCAGAATAAGACATAGAGAAAGGCTTACACTCTCAAGAGTACATAAAGATTCCTTAGATAGGACACATAAGGACCAAATCACACTCAAATGTGCATACACATGTACACAACCACAGATAAACTGAACTTACCAAAATTAAAAAATTATATCTTAAAAAAACATAACTAAGGAAATGAAGTAGAAAGTCAAATGCAGCGGTGCATTCTAATAGTCCCAGCAACATTGTGTAGGCAGTAGGATCACTTGAGTCTAAAAGTTCAAGGCCCATCTGTGCAACACAGGGAGTCTTTACCTCAGAAAAAAATTTGGAAAACTAAAAGAAAATATTCACGATATGTGTATCTGCCAAGGGATTTTTCTTTAGAACATATAAAAAGAACTCCTAAAGCTCAAAATAGAAAAGCAAATAATCAATAAAAATGATTAGAAAATCAAAATGACCAAAAAAGTAAAAATACAAATTACTAATGAGCTCAGTAAAATTTTGAAAATTAAAAAGGTGTACATTCTCATGTACTTTTGAGCATATGAAACTACCAGAATTCTTACTGATTGCTGGTAACATGTTCAATCACTTTGAAAGACTTCTTGGTAGTTTCTTGAAGGATAAACTTACTATATTTCCTAGGAATTTCACTGAGGAATATTTCCACAAGAAATTAGTTTTAAGACATTATTAATGGCGATTTTTTTAGTCATAGCTTCTAAGTGGGTAAAGACCAAATAACTATCACCAAGCAAGTGATAAAACAAAATTTTAAGTCTTCATACATTTTAACACTGCTTGACAATAAAAAGGAACAAACTACTAGTAAAAGGACTACCATAGGTAATATTAAAAAATATAATTTGGGAAAGATACAAGACACAAGCGCATATTGTGCATGAATATAATATATTTGTATCACTTCTAGAACAAGCAAAATAAGTCTATCCTAATATGAATTGGACCAAATGTGATTTTGTCTTAGTTAAATGGGGATTGTAAAGGAGAAAAATATAACTTATTTAGGTGAAGCAATGTTCAATAACATGATGTGCTCAGCACTCCATTGGCAAATATATTTGTTGAAATCACTGAAGTATACAGTTAAAACTTTTATATCTTGGGCTGATAATGTAGCTCAGTGGTAGAGCACTTCCCTCATTCTTGAGGCTCTGGCTTGACTCCCAACACCACATAAAATAAAATAAAATAAAATTGTCCATCTAGTTGCATAAAGGTAATGACCCAATCAAGTTGATTAAAAATAAAAAATCTAAAAATAAATCTAAATCCTTGAAAGTCTCCTACAATTAAAATTATAAAATAGTTTGAAAATCATTAAAGAACTAAATGAGTGTAGGGATATACCATGATCATGAGTTAGAACTCTCTACATTTTGAAAGTTTCAAATTGGTCTGTAAACCCATTATAATTAATATAAAAGTCTTAGCAAGTTACAGTTTGTTGATGAACAGATTCCATATATATATATATATATATATATATATATATATATATATATATATGCATAGTATTTAAAACTATAAAGACAAAAATACTAAGTGTTTTGCAAGGGCATACTACAACTAGAACTGGCCACCATTTAAGTTATGACAGAATACCTTAAAAATAACCATGTGTAAATTGGGCATGGTGGTACATGCTGGTATACCCAGCACTAGGAAGACTGAAGCAGGAAGATTGCCATGAGTTCAATGCCATCCTGCACTATATAATCAAGTGTAAGCCCAGGCTACTTTACATAGTGAGACTGTGTTTCAAAAATATACATAAAATAAAAATAAGGGTGCGTATACTCTATATGTAAAGACATGTATACCGTAGCCATTTTACTCTAGACATACACATAATAAAAGTGTATGTATTATTCTACCAAACAGCATTTATATTCATGTCCTTAGTAGCACTTATAAAATTTATTTTTTTATGTTTTATTTAAAGAGAAAAAAAACATAAAAGGGTAGAAATAACACATGATTTCAAAAAAAATAAACAGTAAGAAATCACTAGTTGATAAATTACATATTCTCTTCTTAGAAATAGTTGTTCAAGTTACAAAATTAAAGAATACAAACTAGACATTCAAACAGTGAGACTGTAAACAGTTCTGTTCAATGATCCAACAAAAACTTAGTAATACAGTTATCAATTCTACACACTTAAACATACATGCAGTTATATCCTTTAGAGCAATTCCTTTTCCTCTCTTTTTTACAATAGCAATTACACATTTTGGGTTTTATTACTCCTACATTTCTTATTACTATTTATACTAGAGACACAATGTGATATTTATAAATGTGATTCTTTTTTACTTCACTAATGAGGATAGTCTCAAGTTGTCTCAATTTACCTATGAAGGCCTCAAGATCATACTTTTTATAGCTGAGTAATATTTCATTGTATAAAAATACCACATCTTTTTCATCCATTCTGCAGTTGATGAGCATCTTGGTTGTTTCCAAGATTTAGCTATTACAAATTATGCTGTATGAACATGGGTGCACATATATCACTGTGATATGACCTTTTCAGTTTTTTTGTGAAAATACAAAATTTTATTTTTAATTGACACATAAAATAAAAATTGTACATATTAATGGGATACTACCATATGCATACTTGTGTAATATTGTGTAATATTTAAATAAGGTTAAGCTTGTCTATCCTTTAGCACTTTCAACACTTTGGTGAAAGCTGCCAAAATCCTTTCTTCTGGGTTTTTGAAATGTATAATACATTACTGTTATTTATAGCTACCCTACTGTACAATAGCACACAAGAATTTATTGCTCCTAACTATAACTTATTTAACCACTGAATAACTTTTTTTCATTGCTCTGCACTACTTTCTTGAGGCTCTAGTAAACAATCATTTGACATTCAATTTCTAGATTCCACCTATGATGGAATAGAGTACTTGTCTCTCTGTGCAGGGTATTTCACTTAACATGGAAACCTCAAGTTTCATTCACGTTGCCAAAATTAACTGGACACAATTCCATTGATTTGTATGACAAAACAGTACCCATTTCTATAGATATCACATTTTCTTTAGCTAGTCATCAGTTGATGGACACTTAAATTCTATTTCTTGGCTATTGTAAATAGTGTTGAAATAAACATGGGAGGGCAAATGTCTCATAGAAATATTTATTTCATTTTCTTTGGATATTTACAATAGTAAGATAGATGCATCATGAGGTATTTTTTGTTTTAATTTTTGAGAAACTTAACATATGCAAAGTTTTCCATAGTCATTGTACTAATTTATATTCCCACCAAGAGTATGCATGGTTTCCTTTGCTCCATATCTTTGCCAACATTGTATAAAATTAGGCTATCTTAATTTGCCATTTTAAAATTTTAAACACTTTTTAATACATATTTAAGCTACATAATGATTGCATTCATCATGGCGATTTGCTATATATTCACAACACTGGTTAGTTCTTTTTATTTCCCTTCCTCTTTTTCACCCTCCCCTTTCTACATCTCTTATTATAGTTCTGTATTTTCATATTTCAAAATGTTTTAATAGGAAGAATTTGAAACTGTGAACACAAAAAGAAACATGAATGGCAGAGAAAATAAAACATCAAGGAAAACAATATGGCACAAAAAAACCCACAAATTCATCTGATTACACATTAAAATAAGAAGTTAAGGAAATCATAAAATCATATTTCTTAAGTAATATGAAGTTGCATTTTAAAATTTTATTTTTTTAGTATATTTTATTACATATTGTTTCCAATCATTGGGGAGGAGTGGCTGCATATACATAATAAATCTTGATTCTTTTTAAAAATCCCTTTCCCCTTATGTCATGCCTCCTCTAAATCAGGTTTCCCATTTTTTTCTTCTTGTTGACATTATCAACCTCATCTCATACTTATGACATAAAATGTTTACATTCATTGAGGTTATTAGGTTGCTGTGTTTGACATATTTTTACTCCACTTATTTCCTCTTTCTCTTTTGCCATTGGTTTCCAGGACCCCTTCCAATTTGCAAAAGACCTGTTCCCTATCTCCTTCTATCCATCTTTTATCGTGCCTTGTCTTACTCAATTGAGAGATACCATATGACACTTAAGCTTCAGTGCCTGATTTATTTCACTCAGCATTATATTTCCAGGTAGATCCATTTTTCTACAAATGTCTCAGATTTGCCCTTCTTTATTTTTTATTACTAATTTTATTGATAAACCTAAGGTATACATAATGATCTCATTCATCATAGGGATTTTGTATCTATACATGGTGTAGCTTGGTTCCTTTTTTTCCTATCACCTCCCTTCCCTTCCATCTCTTTTCCCTTCCTCATTTACAAAGCTTCTTTTCCATTTTATCCTTTTATCATTTTCTTTCCCTCCTTTCCTTTTCTCCTCACCCCTTCCTAATTCACCTTTCTACTGAACCATTTTTTCCTGTCTCACAACACTTTTTATATACTTTGGTTCTCACTTACACATTAAATTTCTCACACCAAAGAAACAGTATGATATTTACATGTGTCTACCTTATTTCACCTAAGATTATTTTGTAAGGTGCATCCATTTACCTAGGAATGTCTCAAGTTTATCCTTTATTATTACTGAGAAGTACTCCATCATATAAAAGAACCACATCTTTTTTATTCATTCCTCAGTTGATGGACATTTAAGTTGTTTCCATGATTTAGCTATTACAAATGGTGCTGCTATAGACATGTGCACACACGTTGCTATGGAATGATGTTTTTACCTCTTCTGGGAAGATACCAAGGCGAATAGCAGCATCAAATCAAACCTCAAATTAT
Organism: Hydrochoerus hydrochaeris; assembly: GCA_004027455.1. Lineage (NCBI taxonomy): Eukaryota > Metazoa > Chordata > Mammalia > Rodentia > Hydrochaeridae > Hydrochoerus > Hydrochoerus hydrochaeris. The sequence continues at coordinate 23,351 of PVLA01006239.1, read as the reverse complement.
AATTTTTGTAGGACTCTCCACACTGATTTCCACAGAGGTTGCACCACTCTGCACTCCTGCTATCAGTGGATAATTGTTCCTTTTCCCCCACAGCACCTCCAGCATTTATTATTGGTTGACTTTTTAAAAATTTTTATTTAAAGAGAAAAATAAAGCAAAACAGAAAAAATGGTAGCAACAATATAGAATTCCAAAGAAAAAAAGAAAAAAAAGCTAAGAAATCACTAGTTGATAAATTACATACTGTCATCTTGGAAAAAGTTATTCAAGTTACAAAATTAAAGCATACAAAGTAGCCATTCAAACAGTGAGACTGTAAACATTTCTGCTCAACGATTGAACAAAATCTTAGTAATATTTTCATCTATCTTACACACTTAAATATATATTCAGTTATCACCTTTAGAGCACTTTCTTTTCCTCTATTTTTCACAATAGTAATTACAAATTTTGGGTTTTATGATTTCTACATTTTTATTACATTTTATACTAGAGACAATGTGATATTTATAAATATGATTCTTATTTATTTCACTAATGAGGATAGACTCAATTGTCTCCATTTACCTATGAAGGCCTCATGATGGTCCTTTTTTATAGCTGAGTAATATTCCATTGTATAAAAATACCACATTTTTTTCATACACTCTGCAGTTGATGGGCATCTTGGTTGTTTCCAAGGTTTGGCTATTACAAATTGTGCTGCCATGAACATAGGCACACATATATCATTTTGATATGAAATTTTCAGTTTTTTCTGGGAAAATACCCAGGAGAGGAATAGCTGGATTGAATGGAACATCCAATCCTATTCTTCTAAGAATTCTCCATAATGGTTGAATGAGTCTACACTCCCACCAACAGTGAAACAGTGTTCCTTTTTCCTCGCAGCCTCGCCAACATTTGTTATCAGTTGATTTCCTGATGGCAGCTATTCTTTCTGGAGTGAGGTGAAATCTCAATGTTGTTTTAATTTACATTTCTCTAATGACCAGTTATGGTGAACATTTCTTCATGTATTTATTTGCCATTTGTATATCTTCATCTGAAAACTGTGTTTTCATATAAGATGCCCATTTTTGGAGAGGGTGTTTGAATTTAGGGGGCTTAATTTTTTCAATTCTTTATATGTTCTTGATATAAGTCCTTTGTCTGAGTGGGTGCTGCCTAAAATTATTTCCCACTATGTGGGTTTTCTTTTCACTCTATTGGTGATTTCTTTTGAAGTGCAGAAACTTTTCAATAATAGGACATCCCAGTTGTTGATTCTTTGAAGTGTTTCCCATGAAGTTTATGTTTTGTTCATGAATTCTCTCCTTACCTCTATGTCTACAAGACTTCTACCTACCTTGTCTTCCAGTAGATTTAGTGTTTCGGTTTTTATTATTTAGGTCTTTGATCCATTTAGACTTTAGTTTTGTGCATGATGATAGGCATGGATCTAGTTTCAGTCTTTGGCATTTGGAGAGCCAATTTTTCCAACACCATTTATTAAAGAGGCTATCCTTCCAGTGGACATATTTAGCCCCTTTGTCAAATATCAGGTGGCTGAGTGTCTTTGTAGTTGTGCTTGCATCTTGTAATCTGTTCCATTGATCCTCAGGTCTATTTATTTGACACTACCATGCTGATTTCATCACTGTGGCTTTATAGTATAGTTTCAAGTCAGGAATTGAGATGCCTCCTGCCTTGCCTTTGTTGCCCAGAATTGCCTTTGCTATTCTAGGTCTCTTCTGTTCCCAAAAGAGTTTTAGGAGTGTTTTCTCTTGATCTGTGAGATATCTCAATGGTATTTTGATTGGAATTGCATTAAATCTGTATAACAGTTTTGAGATTATGGCCATTTTCACAATGTTGGTTCTTCCTAGCCAAGAGCCAAGGAATATCTTTCCATTTTCTAATATCCTCTTCAATCTCCCTTTTTAGCATAGTATAATTTTAAGCATGTAGGTCTTTTACATTTTTTTGTTAGGTTCATTCCTAAGTGTTTCATCATTCTATATGTTATTGTGAAGGCCAATATGTCCATAATTTCACTCTTGGTGATTTTTTTGTTTGTGTATAGGAATGCTATTGATTTTTGAGTGTTGACTTTGTATCCAGCTATACTGCTGAATTTGCTTATTACCTTTAGTAGTCTTTTAATGGAGTTTTGAGGTCTTCTATATAGAGTATCATGTCATCTGCAAATAATGATAATTTAACTTCTTCCTTTTCCTTTCTTTATTCTTTTTATTTATCTCACTTGTTTGATTGCCATGTCTAGTGTTTCCAGAACTATATTGAAAAGGAGAAGTGATAGTGGACATCCTTGTCTTGTTACTGACTTTAAAGTGAAAGCTTTCAGTTTTTGTCCATTTAGTAGAAGGTTGGGTGTTGATTTGTCACAGATGGCCTTTATAAGGTTGAGGTAGACCCCATGTATTCTGAGTTTCTGAAGGTTTTTTTTTTTTATCATGAACAGGTCTTGGATTTTATAGAAAGCTTTTTCTGCATGTATTGAGATGAAGATGCGGTGTTTGTTTTTTTTTTTTTGGTCTCTGTTGATGTGGTGTATCACATTTATTGATTTGTGTATGCTAAACCATCCCTGCATTTCTGGAATGTACCCACTTGGTCATGATGTGTATACTCTTCTTGGTGATTTTCTGCATTCTATTTGCCAGTATTTTATTGAGAATCTTTGCATAAATGTTCACTAGTGAGACTGGCCAATAGTTCTCCTTTTTGGTTGGGTCTTTCTCTGGTTTTGGTATGAGAGTAATACTTGCCTCCAGGAACGACTTAGGGAGGACTGCTTTCTTTTCAATTTCATTGAAGAATTGAAGGAGTATTGGCATCAAATCTCCTATAAATTTCTTGTAGAATTCAGCCATGAATCCATCAGGATCTTGCATTTTCTTTGTTGCTAAGATTTAATTACATTTTTAATCTCAATAGCTGATATTGGGATATTCAAAATTGCTCTATCTTCTTGGATGAACTTTGGTAGTTCATATGTTTCTAGAAATCTGTCCATTTCCTCTGTGTTTCCCACTCTATGTGAGGAGAGATTTTCAAAGTAGGTATTCAAGATCTTTTGAATTTCCATGGGATCTCAAGTAATTTCCCTCTTTCAGTCCTTATTGCATGAGTTTCGGTTTTTTCTTTCTTTTTCTTGATAAGGTTAGTTAGAGCTTTGTCAATTATATTTATTCTCTCCAACAACCAGGTTTTTCAATTCATTAATTCTTTGTGTGTTTTTTCAGTTTGAATTGCATTGATTTCTGCTATAATCTTTACAATTTCCTCTCTTCTATGAGCTTTGGGTTTAGCTTGCTCTTTTTTTCTAGAAGCTTGAGATGCAACATTAGGTTGTTTATTTGTGCTCATTCTGTTTTCTTAATATATTAATTTATTGCTATATATTTCCCTCTTAAGACTGTTTTTATTGCATCCCACAGATAACAGTATGCTGTTTCTGCATTTTCATTGAATTGTAGATATTGCTTTATTTCTTCTTTAATTTCATCTGTAGCCTACTGCTTGTTCAAAAGGTTGTTATTTAATTTCCATGTATTTCTGCAGGTTTTACAATTTCTTTTGCCATTTATTTCCAATTTCAGTGTGCTGTGGTCAGATATGATGCATGGGATAATTTCAATATCTTTGCATTTACTTAAGAGTGTTTTATGGGATAATATATTGTCTGTTTTGGAGAATGTCCCATGCACAGCTGAGAAGAATGTGTATTCTGATATGGTTGGGTGGAACACTCTGTAAACATCTAGTATGTCCAATTGCTCATAGGTATGATTCAGTTCTATTATTTCTTTACTGACTTTTTGTCTAGTTGACCTATCTCTTTGTGATAATGGGTTGTTAAGGTTCCCTGTTATAATTGTGTTCTTGTGTACCTGGTATTTCATGTCCATTAGTATCTGTTTTATATAGTTGGGTGCTCCTTTGTTTGTTGCATATATATTTATAATTGTTAGTTCTTCCTCTTGAATTTTTCTACTTATGAGTATGTAGTGACCTTTTTTATCTCCTTTAGTCATTTTAGGTTTGAGGTTCATGTTGTCTGCAAATTGAATAGTTACCCATGCTTTTTTCTGGGTTCCTGTAGCATGGATTACTGTTTTCCATCCTTTGACTTTTAATCTATGAGTTTCGTTTTGGTTCAGATGTGTTTCTTGTGTACAGCATATTGTGGGATCATGTTTCTTGATCCATTATATTAACTGTTTCTTTTGATAGATGATTTGAGGCCATTTACATTTATGGGTATCACTGATATGTACTGGCTTCATTTTACCATGTTATGTTCCAGTTGTTTGCTTTTTGCTTTTCACCCTGGTTTAATTGCTTGTCCTACTTGGTGATTTCTTTCTGTTGTTGTTTAGGGTATTGTGGTCATTTTTATTTCTATCTAATATGTCTTTCAATACTCTTTATAGGGTTGGTTTGGTGGATGTTAATTTCTTCAGTTGTTCCTTGTCATGGAAATATCTTGGCTCTCCATTAAATTTGAATGAAATTTTGCTGGATACATCAGTCTGGGTTGAAAGTTGTTTTCTTTCAGGGCTTGAATTACCTCACTCCAAGCTTGTCTTGACCTGAGGGTTTGTGCTGAAAAGTCTGCTTTGAATCTAATGGGCTTTCTTTGATAGGTGAGTTGTGCCCTTTCTCTAATAGCTTTTAGTATTCTGTTATTATACTGCATGTCTGGGATCTTAATTATTATTTGTCTGGGTGTAGATTTATGTTGATTGTGAATGTTTGGTCTCCTATATGCCTCACTTATCTGCATATCAGCTTTATTCCACATGTTTGGAAAATTTTCTGCTATGACTTCTGTGAATAGTTTAGTTATCTCATTTGCATTGACTCCTGCATCTTCACTAATGCCTATTAATCTTATATTGTTACTCTTGGCATCATCTTGCAGCTTCTGTATTATAATTTCATGCTGTTTTGTTATTTTTAAATGTTCAATCCTTTCATTATCACTAGTAGTGATCCTGTCCTCAAGTCTGAAATCCTATACTCCGCTTCATTTAAACAGTTTTTCACACTTCAAATACAATATTTTTGTTTCTTGGATGTCTCTTTGAGTTTGTTTCATGGAGTCTGCTTACTTTCTCTATTGTTCATTCAAGGTTTCAATCAGTTTCCCATTCTCCTGTACTTTTTTTCTCTATTTCTTCTTTAGCTTCATTGAACAACTCCTTCACTATGGTTGTTATTTCTGTCTTTATATGGGAGTGTACTTCTAATGTGATTTCCTCTATAGCTTCGTGGAGTTGTTCTTTTATTTCACTCATTATCTCTTCAGAGATTTCTGGTGTGTTACTTTTGAATTCCTCTATTTCAATGTCTCCTCTACTTGCTACTGGTGGGCTAAATGTTTGAAATGTCATTTTACTTTTTCATTAGTCATTTTGTTCTTTCAAGTTAATTTTTGGTCCTTCAATCCTGCTAGTGTCAACTGTTGGTAATGTGTATCTTGGGGTCCTAATGTAAGATTGATGTTTGTTCAATTGCTGGGTCCCACAATTAATAGGTGGGCCAGTCATCTGACTTCCTGCTGCAGGGCCTGTTGGGTGAGTCCTATATTCTTCTTTGGCTGACAAGCCTAGTAGAAATGATGTAGGTCAACTTCTAGTTCCTGCTATTACTTATCTTCAGGTTATTCCTGGTCATCAAATATCCCTGTCTATAGTATTTGTGTTGGCTGAGGCCCTACTGTGTCCCTATTGTGTGCCTGTGTGTCTCATAAGCCCTTTTGATTTTCTTCAAGTTTGGGGAGTCCTTCTCGGCAGTCCTCTGCCTGATGTTTTCTGTGTGCAGGAAGGAGTCACTTCATTCTTCTCAGACTCACTAAGGTCTTACAGGTAGTTGGAGGGAGCTTTACTACTGTCCTTATTTACCCAGTGTACACATCTATTTTAGGGGCATACTCACCACACTGGCAGAAGCCTGCTGAGATCTTACATTTAGGTGAGGCCATCACTGAATCTCCCTTCAAGCTAGCACAGTTAATCTGCTGTAGTCCAAGGATCTGGGAGAAAGGGTAGGAGCTGAAGATCTACAGCAGTAATAGGTCCAGGAGGTTGGGGTGTCCCTGAGGGGTCAGCAGATGTCCTGAGTCTGGGTGTCTACTGGGCATGGGCCATGGTCCCAGGGCAGTGTGGCACTCTTCAGTGCCAGCTGGAATCATGACTATTTCCAGGTTTTGAGCAATGTTGCAAAGCTTCCTTGGTGCACTGGGAATCACCTGGCCTGCTTTTGGCTTCTGGGGCAGACTGCTGGCAACTGCTTGCCACTTGGAGCTCTCTGGGTGTGGGACAGTTTGGCCCAAGGGGACTCTGTATCTTCTGGTTATTTCAGTCACAGGGCATGTTCTCACCACCTGGGAGTGAATTCCAGGTTTTCCCCCTGCACGGGGATTCCACTGAAGTGTGCGGTCAGGGCCTGAGGCTGGATTCCAGGCCCTGCTCACTGCTTGGAGTTTGCTGGGCAATGGTTGACTTCTTGACAGTTGTCATTCTTTCTGGAATTAGATGGAATCTCAGGGTTGTTTTAATTTGTGTCTCTCAAATGACAGGTGATGCTAAACATTTTGTCATATATTTGTTTGCCATTTCTATTTCTTCCTCTGGGAAGTGTGTATTCATCTCAGATGCCCATGATTACACTTGGTCTTTAAATTTGAGGTGTTACTTTTTTTCATTTCTTTATATGTTCTAGATATTATTTGATACTAGTTTAAGTGGTTCTTGATCTTTGTGTCTATCCCAAGGACCTACATTCCTAACTTATTAAGGATGGGAAGTTGCTATCCATTTGAATATGTACTCTATGCTACACTGGACTACAGTGATGGTTATTACCCCAGAAAATCACAGCAATGCCATTTGAGGGAGAAAAACTTCTTACAACATGTATGACTTCCTTGCTAAAGTAGTAAAATTAGCAATAACAATAACATTCAGCACAGTCTAGCAATGATCTAACTGTGGAAACTGTTATTTTGGTACCTTTACCCATAGGAGCAAGCGCTATAGTTATATAACAAAATCCACCATATACCAGGAACTTGTAGGCAATGTTTCCCCCTAGTAGACTTTACGTAGTAGCTTTGTGGAGCCTCTATGGCCACAGTGTCCTGCCATTGGTGAACTACTTCCACCAGTGCTGTTGGGTTGCGCTGGGCTGGGGCAGCTCCCACTGGTGACCCTGGTGCTGCTGGCTTGTCCTTTACAGCCAAGTAGTATTCCTTTATGTAAAAATGCCATAGTTTCTTTATTCAATGGTCTGTTTATGGATATGTGAACTGCTTCCAGCATTTAGCTATTATGAATCTTACTGGTATAAATATTAGTATACACATATCACTGTAATATGATGTCAGTAGCTCATTGGGGAGATAGCTGTGTCAAATGGAATTTCTTATTTTAGTTCTTCAAGGAATCTCTAACTGATTTCCATAATGATTATACTATTTTTACATTCCCATCAACAATGTAGCAAGATTCTTGTTCACCACAGCCACACCAATATTTGGTATTTTCTTTTTTTTTATGGTTGACATTATTTTTGGTGTAAAATGGAATACTAGCATTGTTTAAATTTGGTTTTCTCCAAAGACCAGATATGTTGAATAGGTTTTTCATGTTTGTTGATCATTTGTACTTCTTCCTCTGAGAAGTGTCTATTTTACTTTTGAATTTCTTGATTGAATCTTTTATTTTAGGTGGTCTTGGTTTTTCTGGGTTTTTTAAGTTCTTCATATGTTCCAGATAGTAGTCCTCTAAAAAAATAGCTAGCAAATATTTTATATCCTGTAAATTGCCTCACTCTAATTGATTCCTTTACTTTGCAGAAGATTTTTAATTTGATATAATCTCATCATTTGGATTCTTGATGGTATTTCTTATGCAATTACATTTCTATTTAAGAAATCCTTTCCTGGGCTGGGGATATAGCTCAGTGACACAAGCACCTGCCTGGAAAATGTGAGGTTGTGAGTTCAATCCTTGGTACCAAAAAAAAAATTCATTCCTACACCTATCTTTTCAAACATTTTACCTATTTTGAGTATGTTCAATGTTTCTGCTTAATGTTTTGATACATTTTTCTTTTGGTTTAGTAAATATTGAGAGGTATGGGCCCAGCTTTAATCTGTTGAAAACAGATGTTCTCTGGGGTGACTCTGACCAAAGGAATGATTGAGGCTCATGTCTAAAGATGAAGGGACCTTGTAACAACAGATCCTAGGTGTTGAGAATGTATGGTTAGAGTTTAGAGTAGAATCTGGAGGGTAACAGCAGAATTAAAAGCAGTTTATTCTCAAAGATGTTTGCTTGACCATTGTCTCTTCTCTGTCCCAAAAATAGTGCTTAAACTAGGTCATTATGTGTCACATAAAAAACCATTCCATTCAGCCTTGTTCCCTGATCAAAACTTTTATATACTATGTTGAAAATGCTTTTCTTCTATGTGCTTGTCCTCATGTTCTTGAGTTACAAATAAAGAAGTGCCTCTATCTCAGCTAGCTGTTTCCCTCAAGCATTCTTATGCTGAATTAGCAGTTCCTTTGGTGTCACTTGATGATTGAACTTAAAGTCTCATCTCTGAGTAATCCTTTCCATCCTTTCTGCAGCCATGGTCACATACTACAGGAATATTCAGTTCTCCTAGCACTATTTATTGCATAGGCTGGCTTTCCTACAATGTATGCTTTTGGCCCCATTGTCAAAGATCAATTAGCTAAATATGTCTGGGAATGTTTCTGTATCCTATATTGTATTTCATTGATCTACTGTCTGTTTGTTTTTCCAGTACTATGCATTTTTTTATCCTGTTACTTTGTAGTATTAAGTCAGCTAATGTGAAACTTCCTGACTTGCTTTTATATTCTGAGAACAACTTGGCAATTTTAGGTCATTTCTGGTTCCATGTGGATTTTAGAATTGTTTTGTGTAAAGCTGTAAAATATGCTGTTGTTATATTGATTAGGTGTACATTTTTTAATCTGTGAAACAATTTTGGGAATATGGTCATTTTGACAATATTAGTTCTTACTATTCAGGAACAAGGACTATGTTTCCATGTTCAGATGTATTTTTCAATCTCCTTTTTCATAGTATTGTAGTTTTTGTTGCAGAGGTCTGTCAGCTCCTTATTTAGGTAATTTCTAGTTATTCCATTTACCTTGATGCTACTATGAATGGTACTGTTTTCCTAATTTCCTTCTCATTTAATTCATTATTGGTGTGCACAATGCTATTGATTTTCCTATATTGATTTTGTGTTGATAAAGTTGGTTACTCATTTTAAGTATTTTTGGTGGAATTCTATTCTATTGATCTATGTACAATATCATGTCATCTGCCAATAGTTATAATTTCAGTTCTTCCTTTTCTATGTGCATCCCTTTTATTTCTTTCTCTTGCCAGATTGATCTAGCTAATTTTGGAGTATTATGCAGAATAAAAGTGATAGTGCCTATCCTTGTCTTGTTTCTGATTTTAGAGGATTTGCTTTCAGTTTTTTCCCCAATTAATATGATATTTGTCATTTGTTTATAATAAAAAGCTTTTATAAAATTCAGTTGTGTTCTTTCTATATCTTTTTTTTTCTACTCAGGTTATAATCATGGGGGGATATTAGATTTTTCCAAAATATTTTTCTGCATCTGTTGGTATGATTTGTGGTTTTTTACTTTGAATCTATTCATTTCATTTAGTACATTTATTACTTTGCATATGTTGAACCATACATTCATCTCTGTGATGAAACCTACTTAGTCATAATGTATGATCTTTTTGATGATGTGTTGCATTCTATTTGCTAACATCTTCTTTAGGATTTTTACAGCTATGTTCATTGAAGAGATTGGTTTATCATTTTGTTTTTAGCAATTATGGGTCACTTCTGGTTCTGTAGGAAGGAATGTTACTATAGTTTCCAAATCTGTGATGCTAGCTTACATAAATTAATATGGAAGCATTTCACCCCTTTGAATATCTCTAAAGTCCTCCAAGAGTTTAGGTAACTTAATATCCTTAAAGATTTTGTAGAATTCAGCAATGAATCTATCAGGTCAATCTTTTTTTTTTGCTCTTATTTTCTTTTCTTTTCGTTTCTTCCCCTTCCTTTCTTCCTTCCTTCCTTCCTTCCTTCCTTCCTTCCTTCCTTCCTTCCTTCCTTCCTTCCTTCTTTTATTCCTGGCTTAACTTTCTTGCCATATTAGATTGTTCAGCAGTTTTGTGTCTTCTTGTATTAGCTTTGGTAATTTGTATGAATCTAGAAATCTGTCTATTCTTCAAATTTTTCCAATTATTTGGAATGTAGTTTTTCATGGTAGTTCCTATTTTCTGAGTTTTCACAGTATCTTTTGTGATTTCACATTTTTCATTTCTATTTGCACTTATAGAGATCTTTTCTCTGTTTCTCTTGGTAAGTTTGCTAAAGGGTTATTTATTTTGTTAATTCATTCAAAGAACCAATTCACTGACTTTTTGATTCCTTGTATTTGTTTTAGTCTTAACTTCATTGATTTCTTCTCTAATCTTTATAATTGTCCTCCTTAAAATGGTTTCTGTCTAGGTTGTTGTTTCTTAAGTATCTTCAGTTTCCTCATAAGGTTATTTATTTGATTCCACTGTTTTCTCAGTGTGAGCATTCATTTCAATGAACTTTTCTCTTTTATTGCACTTGTAGTGTCCTAGACATCCTGGTGAGTTGTACAGGCATTGTCATTAGCTTTAAGAAATTTTTAATTTTTTCATGATTTCTTCTGTAACCCATTAGTTGTTTAGAGATTTATTATTATCTGTCCAAGTGCTTCTATATTTTCTGTGGTTTCCTATGTCATTGATTTCCATTTTCATTGCATAGAGGTCTGACAGTATACATTGGGTGATTTAGATTCTTATATATTTACTTAAGCAGCTTTGTGAGTTAGCATGTGATCTATTTTAGAGAAATTACCATATACTGCAGAAAAAAATGTTCTCTGGTGTAGTGGGATGAAATACTGTAGATATCTACTAAGTCCACATGGTCAAAATTGTGGCTCAGTTTTGATATTTTTATTTGATTTTTTTATTTAGTTGATCTGTTCCTTTATGAAAGTGGAGAGTTAAGACCCTCCATGATGATTGTACTAATATTTATTTGATCTTTTATGACCATCAGTACTGTATAAAATTAAGTGCTCTAGTATTTGGTGCATAAATATTTATATGTGTTATTTCTTGTTGTTGGATTGTTCACTTCACTAGTATGTAATGGCCTTCTTTGTCTCTTCTAATCAGTTTTAAATTGAAGGTTACTCTATATCAGGTTGAAATTGCTACCGCTGGATGTTTTTGAAGTTTTGGTGCATGAAATGTCTTCCATTTTTTATTTTTATACAATGAGTATCTTTTTGGATTGAATAAGTTTCTTGAACACAACAGAATACTTCTTCATAATTTACTACTTTGTTCTCAATTTTTGACAGTCTGTCTTCACATTGGTTATTTATTGCAATTGCTTAATCCTATAGTTTTTCAATTAAAGAATTTCTGTGTGCCATTGTTTTGAGAATTCCATATCTTTAGTGAATTTATCATTCATATTATTAACCCTTTTGATCAACTTTTCTAACTTTTTATTCATTTCCCCAAATCCACTTTGGGCATTTTTTTTCTATTTTTTAAAATTTTATTTAAAGAGGAAAAAAAGCAAAACAGAAAAAAGGGTAGAATCAGTACAAAATTTCAAAAAAAACATAGTAAGAAATCACTAGTTGATTAATTACATATTGTCTTCTCAGATATAGTTGTTCAAGTTACAAAATTAAAGCATACAAAGTGGACATTCAAACAGTTAGGCTGCAACAGTTCTGTTCAACAAACAAAAACCCAGCAGCATGGTTATCAATCCTACACACTTAAACATACATACAGTTATATCCTTTAGAGCACTTTCTTTTCCTCCTTTTGCTTTTTAAGTCCATTATCTGTTTAGTTATATCGTGTTTCAGCTTGCTTGGTACCTTACTAATCTGTTTCATTGTTGTTATTTACTTTTTAATCAACTTGTATAATTCTGTTGCTTTGCTTTTGTGTTTCTCCTCATCCATTGCCCATGGATCAGCTTTGGGGGAGTTGGGAGTTTTGGGAGGTATTTTGTTACTTTGTTATCTCTCTTTTTTAAAAAAAATATTATTATTATTATTATTTTGAAGGTAGTAAAATACAGCAGAACCAGACAGAACAAAGCCAATTGAGACAGTGTAGTGAAATTGGTACAAAACTTCACAGCAGATTACCAGGATAACAGTAATACATACAATAGTATATCTCATTTTCTTCACAATAGTTGCTGTTTCAATCAGGTACAGCAAAATGGAAGGAAATACCAAACTTATAAAAACAGAATATTGAATAGAGCAATACCATTAATCAGAACAGAGCAAAACAGTGATAAATATATTTTCCTTCTAAGAGATGGTAGAAGGAAATTCCCCATATTTGCCATATTGCATACATTGATCCTCTCAAGAGATACTCAGATCTCTGTCTCCCACTTGCTAACAATGGGGGGATGGATGTTTGATTCTTAGCCCATGTGCCAGAAGGCTCACAGCCGCTTACCAGAGTAATGAGCTGGCTGCTTGTTTTCCCAGCATCCCAAGTTGCAACATGGCATAGAGCTCAGGAAATGCCAATGATTCTCTCTCTGGGGTGGCCATGGCTTGCCAGGCCACAGCCACATACCAGAGTAGTGCGCTGGCTGCTTGTTTTCCCAGTGCCCCAAGTTCCAACGTCCACTTTGGGCATTTTGAGTTATATTTCTTTGAACTTTTGGTTCATTTTCTCCTTCATCTCATCTGGTTTCTTTATTTCATTTATAAATTTTGTAGAGTTCTGCTTTCAGCTATTTGTTTTCTTGCCCTTGATCTGCCTTGGGAAACTTCAAAGACCTTGGGCATCTTCTATTGCCTGGCTTTCCTGTGATCTTGTGTGTGTGTGTGTGTGTGTGTGTGTGTGTGTGTATTTACTATTTATGACCACAAGACAATCCACTTATTGACTTAGAGAGAAAGTCATTTGTTAGCCACTACTTTGTTACCTTGACTATAGTAAAACATTGAAGAAAAAATGGCATCAAATATCAACTGGATATTGATGATCCCTAGAAACCACTCTTCGCTAACATGCTAACCTAAAATCAGAACACTAAATTCTGCTAGACGTACGTTCTAGTACCCAAGCTCAGACATACCACTAGTCTAAATGGCTTCTTCTTTGGGACAACCTGCTCTAACCATTACACCATTGAAACCTGGCCTCATACAACAGAATACAGAGCCTGTGATCTTTCTGCTCTGACCCTATGCCTCCCAGGGCATCCTAGGAGACCCATGTTTAATTCTCATTCTCTGCAAGCCTATCAGAAAATGCTCCCTCTCACCTGGTTTCTGAAGTAGGGTAACACTTTCATTATGAAGTGAAATTCTCAACCCATGTTTCCTCTTTTCTTCATTCTGGTCAATCACTCATTTGTTACCTCTGCTTTCCTATGCTATGGAGACCCCAGAAACAGAAAGTTTTTCATCTAGGGTGGAGTATACAATCCTATGTACATCATTATTGGTCAGAGCAGGTTGAGTCCCCTGCTGGTGGGGCAAAATTACATTTCTTTAGACCCATTTGAAAGGTGAAACTGTGTATTTACTCAATTCTGTGCTATTTTTATATTTGATCTTTTTTTCTTATTTCTAAAGAATGTTTGCCATGTATTCTTTTTGATAATAGCCATTCTTACAGAGTGAGGTGACATCTTTTCACCTCTTTAATATGCATTTCATTGGTTAATATTTATGAGTAATTTTCCCATATTTTTGGGTCATTCATGTGTCTTCTCTGGAGAAATACCTGTTTAGGTCTATTGTACATTTTTCAATTAGGTTACTTTGTTTCTTCCTACAGAGATTTGGATTTCCTTATATATTATAGATAGTAACCCCTTCTCAAATGTCTAGTTTACAGGCATTTATTCCATTCTGTACATTGTCTTTTTGTTGTTTTTTGATGTTTTGCTGTGCAGAAACTCTTTCATTTAATGAAACTTCACCTGTCCATTTTTGGTTTTGTTATGTGTGGTTTTGAGGTCCTATTCAAAAATATTTTCCCCCTCTTGTGTTCTGTAGTGTTTCCTCTATATTTTCTTCTTGTAGATACATATTTTCAGATCATGCACTTGAATCTTTAATCCATTTTGAACTGATTTTGTGATTTATTGAAAATACTGACATTTCACTGCATGTGTTTACCACTTTTGCTGCAAATCAGTTGGTTGTAGATGCATGGGTTTATTTCTAGGCTCTCTATTCTGTTCTATTCTATTCTATTCCTGTATGCATCTGTTCTAACTCCAGTACCATACTGTTTTGGTAACTAGGGCTTGGTAGTATGTTTTGAAGTCAAATAGTATAGTACCTTCTATACTTTGTTCTTTCTGTTTTAGGTAGAATTGGCAGGTTTCTGTGGTTTCATATACATTTAGTTATAACTTCGGGAAGAATGTCATCAAGAAGGGAATGATGACACATGCATATAATAATCTAAGAATTCAAGAGGCTGAGGCAAGGAGATCATTGTGATGTCAAGGCCAGCCTGGGCTATATAGTGACTTCAAAGGTAGGGCAACAAAGAAAAACCGGGTATCAAAAAATATGAAAATGATGTTATAAGTATTTTGATAGAGACCACATTCAATCTTTAGAATGTTATGAGCAATTTAGATATTGCAAAATTATTAATTCTTCCAACTCATGAACAAGATATGTCCTTCCACACTTTTGTTTCCTCAATTTCATTAAACAATGTTTTATTTAAGTTTTGTTGTTGGGACCTTTCACAAAACTTTTCAGTTAAATTTATTTCTATGCATTTCATTTTTTGCACTTACTGGAAATTGGATTATTTCTTGATAAAAATTCAGATAAAAATTTCAGATAATTTAGTCTTGGCATATAGCAATTCTACCATTTGCTGAGTGTATTTGATTAGAATTTCATGGTTTTTTGAGCAAGTTCTGGGAATTTTCTATATGTAAGATCATATCATCTGCAAACAGTGACAATTTGACTTCATCTTTTCCAATTTGATTTATGTCTTTCCTTCTCCTGTCTGATTGCTACAGCAACAGTTCCCAGCTCTATGTTTAATAAAAATAGTGAAAGTCAGCATCCTTGTCTTGAGACAGATCTTACAAAGTTTTCAGCTTTGTTTCATTCAATGTAACATTTTTTTTTATTTTAAAGAGAATAAAAAAAAAGAAGACAGTTCTAAACAGATCAGGACAGAACAATGTAAGCAACACAGCACTTCACAACAAGACAATTGATATTAACACTAGCTATCATAATGTCTCTTTCTTTGAAATAGTTGAGCTTAGCTTTACACACAATAGTGTCAAACATAACAAAGTAGAATAAAACAACTCAAGAGAATGGAAGTATTCCAAGACATTCTGAACCAAATAACTGAAGATGAACAATGGCTGCTATATTATCTCATTTTCCATAAAAATTTTGTTTTTACTATCATACATATTAAAATCCAATAACACAATGTTATAGAACCAATGGTAATAGAAAAACAAAAGCATGGTAGGAATTCAGAGCAAGATGATATTAAATCAACACTGGCTACCATACTGTCTTGTCTTCAAAGTAACTATTCATATGATCACATATATTAAGATCAAACAAAACAGAATAAAACCATTTGAACCAATGAATGAAGACATAAGATATCAAAGCAGTATAGTGGTGAACTATGGTTTCCATAAAGTCTTCTGTACTCTTACCATTACTTACACTAGGGAGACTATATGGTAGTTATACATGTGAGTTTGATTTATTTCACTTATGAGTATAGATTCAAGATGCATCTGTTTATTTATAAATATCTCAATGTGATCATTCTTTATAGCTGAGTAATACTTCATTGTATAAAAGTGCCACAATTATTTTATCCATTCCTTGGGTGATGGGCACTTAGGTTGTTTCCAAGATCTGGCTGTTACAAATTGTGCCACTATAAACATGAGTGCTCATATATCACTGTGGTAAGATGTTTTCAGTTCTTCTGGGAATATGCCTAAGAGAGGAATAGCTGGGTCAAATGGGACCTCCATCCCCAGCTTTTTGAGGAATCTCCAGATAGACCTCCACAGTGGTTGCACCAGTCTACACTCCCACCAACAGTGCAGTGCAGAAGAGTTCCTTTTCCCCCACAGCCTCTCCAGCATTTGTTGTTGGTAGTTTTGTTGATCCTGGCCATTCTTTCTGGAGTGAGATGGAATCTCAGTGTGGTTTTAATTTGCATTTCTCTAATGACCAATGATAATGAACATTTTTTCATGTATTTATTTGCCATTCATATTTCTTCCTCTGAGAACTGTGTATTCATATTGGATGCCCATTTTTAGATTGAGTGTTTGAATTTCGGGGGTCTGATTTTTTTTAATTCTTTATAAGTTCTAGACAGAAGTCCTTTGTCTGAGGGACAGTTCACTAAGATTTTTTCCCAGTTTGTAGGTTTTCTTTTCACTCTGCTGGAGATTTCTTTGGATGTGCAGAAACTCTTTAATAAGATATGATCCCAGTTATTGATTCTGGGAAGTATTTCCCATGCAGTTTGGTTCTTGTTCATGAATTTTCTACCTACCCCTATGTCTTCAAGATTTTTACCTAATTTGTCTTGCAACAAATTTAGTGTTTCTGTTTTAATATTTAAATCTTTGATCCATCTGGATTTTAGTTTAGTACATGGTGATAGGCATGGGTCTAATTTTAGTTTTTGGCATATGGATATCCAATTTTCCCAGCACCATTTATTAAAGAGACTGTCATTCTTCCAGTGAACATGCTTGGCCCCTTTATCAAAGATAAAATAGTTGAGTGTGTGTGTAGATGTATCTTCTAATCTATTCCATTGATCTTCAGGTCTGTTTTTATTCCAATACCATGTTGATTTTGCAATGGTAGCTTTGTGGTATAATTTCAAGTCAGAGATTGTGATGCCACCTGCCTTGGCTTTGCTGCTTAGAATTGCCTTTGTTATTCTGGGTCTCTTCTGCTTCTGGATGAATTTTAGGAGTGATTTCTCTAGATCTATGAGGTATGCTAGTGGTATTTTCATTGGGATTACGTTGAATGTGTATAACAATTTTGGGAGAATGGCCATTTTTACAATATTTATTTTTCCTATCCATGAGCAAGGGATGTCTTTCCATTTTCTGAGGTTCTCTTCGATTTCTTTTTTCAAGGTATTATAATTTTCCCTGTACAACCCTTTTACATCTTTCATTAGATTAATTCCTAAGTATTTCATTTATTTGGATGCTAGTGTGAAGGGTGTGGCTTCTCTTATTTCTCTCTCAGTGATTTTGTTGTTAGTTTATAAGAATGTTATTGATTTTTTAGTATTGACTTTGTACCCAGCTGTTTTGCTGAATCTCTTTATTATATCTAGGAGATTTTCAACGGAGGTTTGGGGGTCTTCTATGTAGAGTATCATGTCATCTGCAAATAATGATAGTTTAACTTCTTCTTTTCCTATTTTTACTCATTTTATTTCCCTCTCTTGTCTAATTGCTCTGGCTAGTATTTCCAGTACTATATTGAATAGGAGCAGTGATAATGGACATCCTTGCCTTGTGCCTGATTTTAAGGTAAAGGCTTTCAGTTTTGGGCCACTTAATATGATGTTGGCTGTTGGTTTGTAGTAGATGGCTTTTATCATATTGAGGTAAAGACCATCTATTCCAATTCTCTGTAAGGTTCTTATCATGAATGGGTGTTGGATCTTATCAAAAGCTTTTTCTGCATCTATAGAAGTGATCATGTGATTCTTGCTTTTGGCTCTATTGATATGGTGGATTACATTTATTGATTTACATATATTGAACCATCCCTGCATGCCTGTGATGAATTCCACTTGGTCATGGTGTATAATCTTCTTGATGATTTGCTGCATCCTGTTTGCCAATATTTTATTAAGAATTTTTGCATGTATGTTCATTAGGGAGATTGGCCTGTAGTTCTCTTTTTTAGTTGAGTCTTTCTCAGGTTTTGGTACTAGAGTGATACTTGCTTCCAGGAATGACCTAGGGAGAATTGCTTCCCTTTCAATTTGATTGAATAGTTTGAGGAATGTTGGCATTAAGTCTTGTTTGTATTTCTTGTAGAATTCCGCATTCAGTGTAACAGTAACTGTTGGTGTATTACAGAAGATGTTTAAGGAAACTTGCTGTGTCTTATCCCTAAACCTAATTTGTTTAGTATTTTTGTAATGAATTGATTTTTAAATTTCATTAACAACCATCTGTACATATATGGAGACAATCCATATGATTGTTATCCGTCATCTGTTGATGTAGTTTTTCACTCCATTATTGGTTTGCAAGTATCAAACTACCCTTAATTCCTTTGGATCATTCCCACTGAATCATGATCAATGATCTTTACAATGTACTAATTGACTTGGCTAGTGTTTTCTTGAGTTTTTTTTTTAATCTATGTGCATCGAGGATATTGGCCTATAGTAAGGGTTTTTTTTTCCTTAATAATTTTGGGATCAAGTTAAGCTGGACTCATAAAATGTTTAGAAAAATTATTACCTCTATCTTTTGGAATAACTTAACAAGCATGGGTATAATTTCCTTCTAACATGATTGTAGAACACAGTAGTAATATAATCAGTTTCTGAATTTTTCTTTGAGAATTTTTATTGTTTCTGTTTTACTTTTGGGGGGTTAAATATATCCTCAAATTTTCCCATTCAGTTTAAGTTTTCCAGTGCATGGGCATATAATTTTTCATACAATTCAATATTATACTTTACATTTCTGTTGCCTCAATTTGATGCCTCATTTTGCATATCTAATTTTGTTTTTTAAATTTCCATTGATGCCACTTCACTCTCATTATTTCATATTATCTACTTTTATTTTACTCTATAAATCATTTGTATTTTGTCCTTTTCATATAAGAGAAACTATGTGATATTTAAGATTGTGTGTCTGACTTATTTAATCAATATTATGGTCTCAAGGTACATCCATTTTCCTACAAATGATTCTCTATTGTGTATATATGTCCATTTTCTTTATGCATTCATTGGTTTATGAACATACAGGCTGCTTCCAAGATTTAGCTAATATGAGTTGTGCTACTATAAATATGAGTATGAATCAATTACTGCAATATTGTATCTTTAACTCTTGCAAGAAGATACCTGTATGGAGAATACTTGGGTTAAACTGAATTTCTAGTTTTAAGTTTATGAAGAAAACTGTATACTGATCTCAACAGTGGTTTTGCTAGTTTATATTCCCATCAATAGCTTTGGTTAGCTTGGTTAATTTTTTACTTGAATCTTCTTTAAATTCACTGTTTAATTTTCTTATTAAATCCATTATCTGTTTAGTTATATCACCTTTCAGCTCATCAACTTTCTTTGTTTCTTCTTTTATCATTTCTGATAATTTTAAGTTTCCTCTCCTTAAATCTGCTTTGGAGGAGTTGTATACTCTGAGGAGAGATTTTTACCTTTTTTACTCATTCTATATTGTGTGTGTGTGAGTGTGTGTGTGAGTGTGAGTGTGTTGAAAGTTGAAGATCAAGTAGAGTGGATAGACTCTGTCACTGTTTCAGAAATCTCTAGCTAGTGTTTGCTTTTCAGTAATGTGATCTTGGCTTTATTTTCACTTTGGTATTTTCAGCTACTTTGAAATACTTGATTTAGTTGTATTGCATCTGGTTTTTATGTTTCAAGGAGATAATTCAGCCATACATCAATAATATACATTAAAACTTGTTTTAGCAAATTCATCTTTCCTCAGTGCCCCTCGTAGACTGTACTACACTTCTCCTAACCATGACATTGGGATAAAGAAGTAAAGTAAGAAGAAAAATAGAAAAGGGATAGGTCAGTAGAAAGGAAGATAAAGAGGAGACTTATTAATAAGTGATAATTAAATAGGATATTAGACTGTTGGAGTAAAAGACTAGAGGTGAAGACTGTTGAAAGAGTGTGGGAGTAGGGATGCAAAGGGAAAGAAATATAGAGATTGGGGGAATCTATGAGAACCTGATAATATGTTGTTTGTTTATGTTTGGAGGCTCTCATCAAAATTTTAATAACAGTTATCCTGATATGACATTGAAATATAACATTTAAGCTAAAGCATTGATATGTGCTTACTCTCTTTTCAGGACAAATGTTGGAAAGAGGGGAGGGAACATAAAAGGATAAGAAAAAAAGAAATAGAAGAAAAAATCAAGATGAAAACAATGTCTAAGTGCCCACTGTTGTCTTCTCATACAGCTCTCTTCGACTCTCAGATTCCCTGAAGTCCTGGTTTGTGAACATATTTCGCACAGTGTTCTCCTTCTCAGTGGGGAGAGTAGAGTTATGGAAGACTATTTCACTAGCCAAGTTACTGCCAAAGTGTTCTCACTTAGAATGTCCAATCCTGTCCCAAGATGACATGTGCACTAGACCCTGAGTGTAAGTTATTCTGCAATGAAAGAGTAGTCTGGTTTCACTTCTTAAACACTCCTGATGTTAGAATTCAGTCCAGTGAATTTCTCCTGATTACTTTGCTGTATCTGGCTTTCTCTATTGCCCTCACCATAATGTTCTTGCTTTTTTCTCTAGTACACAGTTCAGTCCCCCTCCCTTAGTACTGCTACCTACATAGCAATCTTAATTATTTGCATCTTGATTTTATTTATTTGGGTCTTATCTATCTTTTCCAGCTTATTTAAAGCTTTATTTATTCCATTTTCAAGACCTATATCCATATTTTGTTTATTTTTTGTGTGTTTTTTAGCCTCTCTTTTGTTTATTTATGCTCTGATTTTGATTATTCTTTTGACCAATTTGGGATTTGGTTTGTTCTTATGTTTTCAGTTTTTTTGGGATGCAGAAATAGGCTTTTTATTTGAGTTATATCTGCTTTTTGTTTTGTACATGCCAGACTATTGTTCAAACACTGAGGTATATGCCTAACCCCACTTTTACTTTTTTGATGTGTGTTTTGTTGTTTTAAAATTACTTTTTAGTATTAATTTTATTGTGTATTATAACTTGTGGCATTTTGTGGTTCTATTTTTATTTGCTTTAGAAATTTTCTATTTTTCTCCTTGACTTACTCATCCAATCATTTGACTCTTCAAAAATAGGCTAACTTCAATATATGCTTTATAATTTCATGGCTTTACCTGTTATTGATCTCTACTAGGTTTTTTTGCATTGTGGTCAGAAATGAAACCAGATATAATTTCAAGTTTTTAAAAAAGCTTTGAGAATTTTTTATGGCCTAACATATGATTTACTCTGAAGAATGCTCAGCATGCTGATGAGAAGAATTTCTAATCAAAAGCTTTGGGATGGAATGCTCTATAACTCTCTGTTAGATCCAGTTGGTCTGGCAATTTAACTGTGATCTTTCCTTGTTATTCTGTCTGAATGATCCATCAATATCTGAAAATGAGATATTACAGCCTCTCTTTTTGTATTATAATCAATGTATTTGAGTTTATTTATATTTACTTTATGCTTTTGAGTTCTCTGACATTATATATATATATATATATATATATATATATATATATATATATATATATAATTCAGAACTGTTACTTCTTTTTGAGGTGAACTCATTGCTCTTTTGTAGTGGTATGGCTTGTTTCCTTTTACTGCTTTTTTATTTGAAGTTTCTTTTATTTGATGTAAATTTAAGTACTTTTGCTTTCTTTCAGGTTCCATTTGCATGGAATATCTTATTATATCTCTTTATTCCAAGTGTATTTAAACTCAGTATATGAAGTAAATTTCATATTGGGTCTTGGGAATTTTTCCTCATTTGGTCACTCTGTTTTTATAATTAGATAATTTAGTCAGTTTTCGTTTAAAATTCTAATTGATAAATAAACTCACTACATTTTCTAGCTTGTTTTTAGGTTTTTTATAGTTCTTTTTTCACTGTATCTCTTTATAGTTTTATTTTGTGGTTGGTTGTGATTTAGCCTAGTTGTGTGTTTTTATCTCTTGCTTATTATTTTTGGATTATATATTACAAATTTTTGCTTTGTGAGTATTATGAGGGCTATAAAAGCATCTTTTGACTATAACAAGCTAATTTGAAATGACAGTAAGCTATCATGATAGTAAAGGAAAGCAACAATGGCTGGGGATTTACCTCAGTGGCTTAAGTGCCTGCCTGGTAAGTGTGAGATTGTGAATTCAATCCCCTGTACCAAAAATGAAAACCAAAAAAAAAAAAACAGAGAAGCAGCAAACTAAAAAGAATGAGAGACATATTGGTAAGAGAATTTAACACTTGCATGATATTTATCTCCACCTTTTCAATTTTTGATATTTCATTTCACATTTTCTTGCATTACCTATCTTTTAAGATATTAATATAGGTATTATTTTTAGGTGCAATCTCAAATAACATTTTTAATATTTAACTTATTTTTAAAAAATAGTTCTCCATATTCCTGGCTCTAGGTTAGGAAGAACCAACATTGTGAAAATGGCCATACTCCCAAAACTCTTACACAGATTCAAAGCAATCTCAATCAAAATACCATTAACATACCTTACAGATCCAGAGAAAGCATTCCTAAAATGCATTTGGAAACAGAAGAAACCTAGAATAGCAAAAGCAATTCTGGGCAACAAAGGCAAGACAAGAGTCATCTCAATTCCTGAATTGAATCTATACTACAAAGCTACAGTGATAAAATCAGCATGATACTGGCAAAGAAATAGACCTGAGGATCAATGGAACATATTAGAAGATACAAACACTACTACAAATGTGAGAATTGAGATGCCAGCCGCGTGTAGGAAGAAGTCAACAGATGCCTTCTCATGCAACAGGCAAGGGGTTTTATTGTCCGAGCATACGCGGGGCTCACTGAACGTGCAGGAACAGAGAGCCACGAGGTATGCCGGTGCATGGCTTTTAAACCTACCGAACAAAGGGAGGCAGGGCTTTGGCAAGCGTGGTTACAGAAGCAGAAGGCATTGGTTAGTTTAAATGGCTTTCTACATTCATTGGAGGGGCGACTATAGGGTGGTCTAGAGTTGGGGGTGAAGGGTGCTTCCTAATATGGGCAGCAGATGCCCAGAGAAGATACATTCCATAAATTCCTTACACATGGAAGGGAGCTGTTTGTACCTCACAACCCAGGTTTTCTAGTCAGCTTAATCCCTGTCTGAATTTAACCTAGGCAGCTTTAACTATAATGGCTCAATTCCCAGAATATTGGGAGGAGATGA
>PVLA01006238.1:99524-128127 GCA_004027455.1 Hydrochoerus hydrochaeris | reverse complement strand
ACACATCTCTTCCTCCTGCAGGCATCCAGGTGCATCGGCTTACATTTCCCAAGCTAACTAAGTAACAAGATTGAGATGTTAATTGATACCTATTGCCCTGAGCCTGGGGCGCTTCCTGCTTGGGGCTGGGGGTTGCTGCCAAGGTTAGCAAATATATATTCCAGCTTCTAAAAAATAAAAGGGGATTCAGATTCACTCATAGACTGGTGTGCAGTGTCTTCTGTCTCTCACTCGCCAACTCCCTGTCCACCTTTGGGAAACCCTAGCCCTGCCGCAGCTGGACTCCGGCACCTCATTATGGGGCTTAAAATCCAATAAGACAACCGGGCACCCTCGCGCTATATCCAAACTGTCTCAGCGATAATTTAGTCTCTGAACATAAACCTGGAGGCAATCGGGAGTGTCCAGACATTCCATTTGGGCCTTCTCTCAAAGGTCATCACCAAAACAAAAGCATGCAGTGTAAAGAAAGCACATACTATGCTAGGATCTGAAGGATCCCTTCGGTTTTATGGACTCCATGCTAAAAAACACAGAGGCTTAGGACACAGAATGTCTGTGGGCTTTCCTGAGTGCACTATAGAGTTTGCTATCAGGTTGCTAACATTTCTATATTGAATGTGAGTCTGAGTGCGTTTGAGCGTCAAAGTGTGACGCTCTCCACATTTATACCCCATGTGCCCGCCCGCTGGGGCAGCCCTGGGTAACTACACAACCACACGGCAGAATCTGAGGTCCCTTCGGAAGCTCAGGTCTCCTGCCAGAGTGTGTGAATCCACGTGTCTCTGTACAACAGTGTGTAGATTCAAGGGTGTAAATTCAAACTCCTTGGAGTGGTGTGTAGAGTCCAGGGTGATGGTTTAGAAAGTGCCACATCCCGAGCAGGAGGGGGCACCTTGTCCTTGGATGTGGCTTTGGTCCTTTTCCTGCTGCTACAACAGAATGGCCAGCCAAGTGATTTCTAACGAACTGGAGTCTATTTCTCACAATCCCGGAGGTTGAGGAGACCAACATCAAGATGCTGGCATCTGGGCAGGGCTCCCTTGCTGTGGCATTTCGTGGTGAAAGTATCACCTCAGAACCTGCCCTCCCTTCCTATGGAGCCCCGTCCTGGTAACCTGATCCCACCCCAAACACCACCCAGAGGCTCCAGTCTGCGGGGCTGTGTCCCAACACATGAACTTTTGGGAGACTTGTGCAAACCGTGGCAGTTGCCATGGTCATTTTAGTGAGTTCCGGAGACCTCTGCGCCTTGTTTGGTCAAAGGCCTTTGGTCCCATAGATCTTTCACATCTGAGCCTGAGCTGTTAGAGATCTCGTTCTCTCCTTTAGCATCTACTGCGTGTTCCAGTCAGGAAGGAACGAGCCCTAGGGAGCTACACGGAGCAGGCCTTCCTTGTGGCGTCCAAGGAGAGCAGAGGGTTGCAGAATTGGTCCCTGGGAAGGGAGGTGCAGGCCACCTCTGGGCTTGGAACCCCAAACTTACCAGCTGTGGAGGAGCATCTGACTCACCACAATTGCGCTACAGTGAGAGGGCTCAACTCCACCCCCTTCACCTTCCCAAGACCTCACCTGCAAATCCCTGGGGGTCCTGGCCTCAGTCTATGGACTCACAGTGGGGCTCGGGGCACAGACATCCACCCACAGCTGCCAGCAGGTTGGCGTCTGCCTCCCGATCTGCTTTCACTAAGGACACATCGCGTGGAGCTGAAGGAAATTCCCACCGGGCCTACAAAAGTGAGCACGGAGGCAGGACTGGAAGAACCAGGGTGTAATTTCTTTAATAAGGAACAGAAATTCCTTGGTGTCTCTGGCTGGCAGTGCTCTTGGAGGCAGGAAAATGTTTTCATGATCTCTAAGGTCGGGGAGGTTGATAAATTGTCACTTCTGGGTTCATCTGCTTTTTCTTGTGGTCTGACGGTAAAAGCCAAAAACCCATCTATTCTGCCAGCTGGATCAATTATTATAATTGGTTGTAAAAAAATAGGGACTTCTAAGCACAGATGCAGAATGAAGATCTGGCTGCATTTACAAAGAGTCCTGCTCGCCCTTGAATGAGCTTCCAATTCATCTCAGGAAAAACGGCTCTGAAATGCGCCATCCCTCAGAAGGACTGATTAAGACCTGTGTAAATGCAGGCTCTGCCTCTTTGTTCATAGACAAACCATCTTAACTAACCAGTGTGAAGAGACCCCTCAGTTTTCTGTGTTAAACAAATGAACCTGTGTCAGCAATGCAGACGCTCACATCAAACATGAGGTAGCCCCGAGTCTCAGAGGGGATGCTCATCCTGTGGCCTGAACTGCTCACCATTGTGACTCACAGCCAGTTGATTCTTGATCTTGGACACCATTTTTTAGGTGAGCACATTGCCAGAGACTCTAGAGTGAAAGTGGAAGCCACTTCTGTGGACTGAAGCCAGGAGGAATATTCTAGAAGCTTCTAGAACTAAAAGAAAAGCTGCAGAAGCTGGTTCAGAGAAACAGCAGTGATGAAAATAAAAACAGAAGCAGGGATGAAGCCAAGGGTTGGCCAGTCTGTCTCACTGTTAGATGCCCATGGCTAGTGCTGACACACCCAGGGCAAATGTCCCTGCTCTGAGTGGCAGCTACTGTGATGGGCAATTTTCTCCACCCTCTTGGCATCTTTGGGCCACTATCCTAGCATCTTGGGGCATCTTCCTGACTCTGCCACCTAAAGTCTTGTGGGCTAAGAGGAAATCATGGGTCCATGTGGTAGCGGTCAGGATGGCCCTGCCTGAGGCCTTCCTCCCAAGATTTATACAGTTAACTTGGTGTCAGTGTGACAGGGAGCCTGAGGTGAGTCCTCCCATGGGAGGGAAGTTTATTTTGGCTCATTGTTTCGGAGGTTTCCGTTCATGGTTAGCGGGCTCAGTACCTCTGGGCCCAACATGAAACTGCATGGTGGAGGCGGTGGTGGTAGAAGCTGCTCACATCCTGAAAGCTTGGAAGCAAAGAGAGCGGAAGGGACTGAGGTCTCAGTGGCCCTTTCAGAGGACATGACCTCACTTCCTCCTGCTAGGCCCCACCTCTGAGGGTGCCAGGCCTCCCCAGAGGGCCATGTCCTGGGAAGCCAAGCTTCAGTCTGTGGACCCTTGGGTGACAGTCAAGATCTGAACCCCAGCACCCTCCAAGTGGACCGTGTGAGAACCCTGGTGAGCAAAGCTCCACCAAATCTCACTGCCCTGCTCTAACTGAGTCATGAACAAATGCAGGCAGGCAGCACCGTGTGTGTACATGGCCCCAGCTCAATGCTGGGTTCATAACAAATTTTTGACACTGGTTGTCAAAGTCATTATTGTTTTAGTTCCATTTTTATTAAAAGCATGGAACTGGCCAGATGGTTCATATAGTGGGCAGAGACTAACTGACCACACGCTGGCCTTCAGCCCAGTGTTAAAGCAGGAGAACTGAGTCTGGACATCCACCTCCTGCATTTTCCACACTGTGCACAGGCCAGGTTCTTGGCCTCACTGTCTCTCTGTCTGTCTGTCTGTCTCTCTCCCTGTCTCTCTGTCTCGTCTCTCTCTTCGGGACTGAGGGGTCTTTCACTTTGCCGGTGGTAACTAATGTTCTCTGAAGTCATTAAGCCTGGGGTGTTTTGGATGCCATCTCTGTGCAGCTGTTTCTACCCATGCCATGGACTTGCAGAGATCTGAAGGTCTGTGGGGCTGAGGGGCCATCGCCCTTGGAAGGACACGGACTGTGGTGAGTGCCTACCTAGGGCACCGAGCTGAATGCCCATGTGGTATCGTGTTTCACCCTCACAGCTCTTTCAGCTGGGCACTGTTGTTATTTCCACCTCGATTTTCAGGGGCAGAAATTGCGGCTTGGAGTAAAACTCGAGGCGTGCTCTGAAAGACCCCGCAGCTCCCAGGGCTGCCACGAAAGGGCTGGCTCAGCCCACCTGCGCCACACTTTCCCCAGGGCCACCTTGTCACACCCTCGTTCACTCAAAGGATGAAAAAATAACAAGGAATGCAGGAGGGCCTTGATTTTCTGGTACGCCCTGGGCATTCTTTGGAGGCCAAGACCTGGTTTTGCCCTTTACAAAGTTCGGTGGTTGTTATTTGCTAACGTTCAGAGCCTTGGTGAGTTAGGGCACAATGTGCTCGAGCCGGCTCAGCCCGAAGGAAGCTCCTCGGTGCTGGCGAGGAGCTTCGTACCCATCAGCCTCGGAGCTGCGGCTGGGAGCGTCTGTGTCTGCAGTAATCATCATCTCAGGCTCAGGTTCCCCTGTAGGGAGGAGAAAAGCAACATCGTTTCCTGCACTGGAGAGGAGGTGGTGATAATGCCTGGCACACAGTAGGTCCCTGCTATTGTACTTATGAGAAAGGAAAGCTCCAAGAGAGCTTGCTGGCCACCAGCCAGTGGGGTAGCAGCTTGTCGACTGTGCCCCACCCAAAGCGAGAAGAGTCTTGCTCAGTCACCACCACCCTCTAGCCACAGAAAGATCTCTTATCTCCTCCAATCTATTCTGGATGACTTCATTTAAAAGCCACCCAGCATGCCTCCTTTTAAAAGATAAATCACTGAAACTCTGACCTTTGTGTTCTAAAGCAGCTTTCATCTGGTACAAACAAAATATTCGAAATGCTGAGGAAGACTTTTAAGTGGAGACTTGGCCTCAGCCTGCAGCCCGGAACCGGCTGGTGACCTTTTAATGGATGGTGCCCTGGAACTCCACTGGAAAATTAAGTTCAAAGTTAATTTGTCAAACAAATCTTCATGTAAAGAGTTGGGTATTGTGACTTCGTTCTTTTGAATAACCACACAGTGGTTTTATGTTTTCTTTTTAAAGCGTCTCGCCCCTCTGCCTCTGTCCCTCCAGCTCCTAGTGTCTCCGGGGTTTTCACACAGAAGTGCATCCTCTGGATCAGAACCTCTGCCCTAGGAGAGAGAGCGTGGAATGGAGGGCTTGGTGCCAAGGGCTGGCCCCACGGCCTCACGTACACAGAAGTGTTGACGGGAGGCGTTTTAAACCTCCCTTATGTCACCTGGCCATGCCACCCTTCCACGCTTGGCATGCCTTCCTGTCGCAAATGCCTGACTTTTCTTCCTGTAGAAACTCCCCTGCAGCCTTGCCTGTGATTTATTTCGATGCATTCATTTTGATGGCGTGGTTGGGGTGGTTATGGTTTGTGCCTGGATGTCCCCCAAAGATCACGCACTTTTAACGGGGGCTTTTTTCAGAGGGAGCTGAGTCTAGGGTTTGTGATTGACTCATGAGTCAGTGCTAGGATTAAGGGTGCAGGGATTAAGGCAGGGTGATCCCTGGATCTGCCTGCGATTGCATTGCATCGGCACTGCCCTGATCCCAGCAGTCTGAATAAACAGAAGGGACAGAGAGAGGCTTCGCCCTCCCTCCTCTCTTGTTGGCTTCTGCTGTCTTCCACCACCAGGAACAGTTGCCCCCTGCCGTGTGCCACCTGGCCATGGAGCCAGCCCTTTAAGAACTGAAACCTCCAGGAACTGAGCTGAATAACCCTTTCCTTCTTTAACCTTGAGTCTTGGGTATTTTGTCTCAGCAGCGAGGGCCAAGTAGCTGAGACAGAGGCATCTTCTAGTATTGGATACCCTCTCCCATATAGGATGGTGTTGGTTCAGTTTCTGGTTTTCTGTCGCCTGAGTTAGCCCCGTTTACTAGTTTCTGTTACTTTGTTTCCCAGAAACAGCAGGTCACTGATGCCCAGCTGATCCCTGAGATGCCCTGGTGAGAACCACGCTCTACCGACGGGCACTTTGCCTCTGCCCTGCCACCTCCTAAGCTCTCGGGAACTCCCTCCCTGAGCCTCTGGAGCCCGGCTCCCCTGGGTGGGAGCGATGCGGGTCCAGTTGGGACGGCCAGGGTAAATCGAGCTGACTTCTGCCCCCCGAACCTGGGGGCCCTTGGTTCTTGGTGCAGCTTTGCTGTTGTACTAGGAGGTATGGCTGAAATATACGGTGATTAAAAATGCCACATCTTTTGTACCCCTTCCTCGGTTGATGGGCACTTGGGCTGAGACCATACTGGTCAGTGAGGTCAGTCAGACTCACCTGCAAACACCACGTCATCTCCCTTGGGTGAGAAATTGAAAGAGCGTGAGGTCTAAAATGTACACTAGAGATTACAAAATGGGAAACTGTTCAAAAGCAAAGAGGACCGAGAATGGGGAAAGGGGAAAAGGTCCTAGGGAAAGGGAAAAATGCAAATCAGTTATCCTGTTAGCATCTCCCAGTTCATTAAAGTTCATTAAAAAGGAAGATTTGTGCTAATACAGACTGGAGAAATTTTTGTACCCGAATCTTGTACCCTGAGCAGCTACTTTAAAGAAAACATGTAATATATTAATTGTTGTTATTCTTCTATTATTTTGTTATGAAATTTTGTTGCACTTTTTTCCTATAAAATTAAAAAATATGGTGAAGGTTTAAACTAAAAGAAATTCTCACAGTGAGAGACACATCACCACTCAGTCTCCCAGCGGCCTCCTGCTTGGAGCGCGCGTGTCCGAGGCTGCTCTGGAATCCCTCCTTTGCACGGGTCTTTAGCTGCAGTGTGTGGCTACCTCAGTGTCCTGAATGCATGGAAAATATTTATCTGTCATTGTCATTCTGACTTCAGGGAGGAGCCAGAAGTGGTATAGTGCCAGCTCTGGTGAACAAGGTGGATGGGGACCCTCTGCAGTGGTTTTGTGTGCTGCTTCTCCATTGGATGGCACTTGGCAGCAGCACTCACCTAGTTTTTGATCAGAGCCCATAAATGCACTCTAGACGAGGACTCCAGAACTGGACTCCAGAACTGCTTGAGAAAGTGGCAGGAACCACGGGATAAGTGTGTTCCAAGAAAGATGGAGAATTTTGAAGGAGATTCACGGTATTTAGAGATGGACTCCTAACAATCTGTGTTTTACAGTAATAACTTTTTAAACATTTCGATGTTTACCATGTATTTTGAGCACCTTCCACTCAGTCTCTATGTCAATATCCGGATTTATTTTTTGCTTGGCGCAGGTGCGTCTGATGGAATGCTTGACCCTGTGGGCTTCTAGCAGGTTCCGAGCACCCTCAGGTCAGTTCCGCAGCCCCACTTTCTGGAAGCCCTGATTTGTCTGGGGTCCACCAGGCGTGCACGAAGGTAGAGGCTGGAGCTTTACATGGCGATCCTGGGACAGATTTCTGGGTCTGGCCAAGGGTGTGAGCTCCGGAATAGTGACTGTCCGTGGCCCGCACCAGCTTGGATGCACCCTTTTGAACACCCCGGACACTGCGCTGCCTCCTTTGGAAGAAGGCGGGTTTGCCTCTGCTCTGTATCTCTGTCCCCTGCACATAGCCTATCGAGGCAGGGAACAGGAATGTCCCCTGAGTTCTCCTGGCCCACGGGCCCTCCCCAGGCCCCAGCCTCCACTAGCAAGCATGCTCCGTCAACTTCAACTGGAATGAACCACAGCAGCCAGACGTATTTTTGGCTCAGCATAGCTTAGAGCCATGAGATGCTGATTTATTTCATTTTATCTTTTCACTTTTTGCCAGAAGCTCATAGGCACCTCTTTAAATTATTTCTGCTGACTTCTGCCAATGGCCTGTGGATAAACAGAAGTGCCCCCCATTGTGCTGGATTTGTGGGGTAGTTTCACATAAAGGAGGCGCGGTGTGAGTCAGGGATCTTGCCATAGTCAGGACCATCTAACTAGAGAAGTTAGCAGAGCTCCTAGGGTCCCCCAGGGGGCCGAGTCAGCCTGACACACCAGTCACACGTTATTAAAGAGTCATAAAGAGTCATCGTGCATGCGAGACCCTAGAGCAAGTCAAAAGGCACCTTCAACCCTGTGGAAAACCAGTGGCACCATTTTGGGTTTAATATAATTTGTTTCAGTGTGTGTGTGTGTGTGTGTGTGTGTGCGCATGACACAAAACTGTCCAGAGGGGACCTTTACGGGCGTCTCCTACACCCCCTCCAGGGTCCCCGACCCTTAGTTTTACTCTGAATGACTCCTAAGCAGGGTCTTGTGTCTATAGGTCCTTCCTGCCTTGCCAGCTGTCACGTTTGGGAAGTTAATACCCACTGAGGTTTTTGATAGTTTGGTACTATCAGAAGTCTAAAAATGCAGCTTCAGAAGACTGAAAATGCTTGACATTTACGAGGGTCTCAGTCCTATCATGGCACACAGGCTTCCCACAGAGCTGAGACAGGAAGATGTGGTGGTCGGCAGTATCTTCTCTCTCCATGTCCTGGGGCTGGCACTAGCTGGGTAGCTTAAACAGCAGGCATCTACTCCCTCACCATTCCGGGGCCACAAGTCCGTGTCCACATGTGGACAGCCCGTGCTCTCCCAGAGGCTCCGGAGGGGCCTCTGGCCCTGCCCTGCTCCTAGCTTCCCCTGCGTCTGGCAGGCCTCAGCACTCCTCGCTTTGGAGACATCTCACTCCAGCTTGTGAGGGCACTTTGCAAGGCACCCTCTTTGCCTCTTGGAATGCCCCCGGGGATTGTAAGGACAGGTGTCTTTGGATTTAGGACCCATCTGTGTAATCCAAGGTGACGTCTTGAGTTCCTTATCTGAGTCACATCCACAAAGACCTTTTCTCTAACGTGGCCTCACTCACAGCTCCGAGTGGACACAGCTTTCCAGCGGCTACTGTCAGGCCACTGAGGCACATCTGGCAGCAGGGGAGCTGCTGCCTTACTGCCCCTGCGTCCCTGAGGCAGCTGGAGGGCCCGCAAGAGACTCTGTGCTGCTCCCGCCTTCTTCTTCTGCCTGAGTGTTCGGGTTTAGATTTTAAATGTCCTTCAGGGGCCAGGCATTGGCACTTGGCACTGCTCTGCTGTGCTGCTGGACGCTTTGGGCGGCGGGGCCTGTGGGAGGAGGTGAGGCCACTGGAGGGGCGTGGCCTTCCCTTCCTCTCTCGGTTTCCTAGTGGCCATAAGGACAGATTTCTCCTGCTCGCTCCCTGCCACGATGCTTTGCCCTGCCACTGTCCCAAAGCGATGAGGCCGACAACCATGGGTCAAAACCTCCAAAATCAAGGCCAAAATCAAAGTGTCCTTCCTTTAAGTTAATTTTCTTAGGCATTTTGTTACAGTGACAGAAATCTGACTAATAAAGACATTCTGAAATTGCCTGGCTGGTGGCCAGAGGTGGCCTCTCTCTAGACATCCCCAAAGCCTCATTCCCTCACCCATGGGGCTGTGTGGTGATGGGCCATGTGGCTCCTGCATGGCCTGCTGCCCTGGTGGGAAGAGGAGGTCACTGGGGCTGGCCTGGAAGGGGCCATCTCCCTCCCGGCTACCCCTTCACCCTCCGCTTTCTAGTTACCCTGCTGTGAGCCGCTGTCCTTTCCAGGTCTCTCTGTCTTACCGCGCTGCCTTGCAGTCAGCTGACCATGACTGCGAACAGGAGAGCAGGTGACCCCTCCTGCCTGAGGGTGGTAGGTGTCTGGTATCGAGTCCCAGGGACACGAGAAAAGTAAGCCCTTGGGTCCAGCTGGGGACTGTGCTGCTGTGGTGGAATGGTACAGACTCTGGAGATAGTAGATAAGGCGGCTGGCTGGCTCCGGAGGCCGGAGACCCGAGGCTGGGGACCCGAGGCCGGCTCAGGAGGCCGGGGACCCAAGGAGGAGGAGGAGGAGGGTGCTGCTGTCCCGTGTGTGGAGTGAACCAGCCACAGGAAAGCAGCAGGGAGCTCCTCCCTGCCTTGGTCCTCCTGCCACCAACACCAAGGCCTTGTGAGGGCAGAGCCCTTGTGACCCCAGCACCTCCCAGCAGCCCTGGGCCCCAGCATGCTTGCCCTGGGGATTAAATTTCCAACACATGCATTTGGGGGACCAGTTCCAACCCGGGCCTGCTTAGATCACTTCTCAGTTAAAACTCGAGACCTAGAAAGAAACCAAAGGCGTTACCCTCAGGTGATGGCATTTGGCCTCCATTGGAGAGGACGGGGTAGGGGGGATCTCCGTGGTGAGGTGGTTTCACTGTGCGGGGAACTTTTGCTAAACATGCCCAGGCTGCCACTTGGGGACTGGGACCCTTTGTGTGGCCACAGGTGGGGTGACTCCTGTCCCTGTAGCATGTCCCTGGACTCGGGGTCTGTGGGAACAGATGCAGAGGTGACTCAGGGTGGAGCCCAGTTTTAGGTGCAAATTTGGGGCACATTGCATTTTTTTTTTTTTCTCTAAAGAAAGTTAACCTTGGGTCGTTGGCAGGAAAGTGGATGCACCTTGGGTGAGGTAACTCAGACACACAAACTTAAATATCACGTGGTTTCTCTTACATGTAAAGCAAAAGTGTAAATAAACAGCAAAATAAAAGACCTGATAGGAAATAAGGAGACAGGTTTTGCAAATGGGGAGGGGACCAAGAAACGGGGGCGGAAGTAGCAAGGGGTGGGGACGAGGGCAAAAGGAGAGCGCAGGTGCATGCGCACTGCTCCCCACAGCGCGCCCATCTGATACTGCAGACGCGGACCAACAGAAACAAAAATGAAAGCTACCTCCGAACAGGATTACCGGCAGCTCATGGCGCCTGGGGAAGATGCAGCGTTGAGGATTTCCCAGAGAACAAGGAAGAATTGGTGGAAATTAATCTCCCTGACAACACATCGTGAATTTAAAATACCAACCAGCTTTGATGCTGTGCTGTTTTATGAGTTTGTATTTGTGAGGTACATATATTTACACAAGCTTTGGAGTTTGATTTCTTCTCTAAGTCCTTTTCACATTCTGTCGGCAGCTTATGTGATCTGTGGGTCCAGTTGTGGGGTCATAGTATGGGGACCTCTCCGGTGAGGAGGTGGGGGCCTGTAGAATCTTGCTGGGGGGCACATTGGAGGGGACGGGGCAGGAGGAGTCGGGCTAGCAGCTGGAGCCATGTGGTGTGAGGGAGGGACCCCCTCACCACACAGCTGACAGTGGTGGGAGCTCCGTGACCCGGGCAGGGCTTGGGTGTCTTTCACACAGCCACATATTCCTGGCAGCGCCTCTGTTGCATCCGTCCCTGTGGGCTGGGGGCTGGAGGTGCTCCCGGGACACTGGCTGAGCTCTGCTGGGCAGGGAGTGCTCCTAACCAGTCACCTGACCACTAGAGCCCTGGTCCTGACACTGGGGAGCCCCAGACACCAAACGGAAGAAGAAACAATGAGAGGCAGGAGAGGAATTTATTCAAAATATCTATGTGGGGAGCCAGCGAGGACCCAGTGTCTTTGCTCCTGTCTGTGGGTACTGAGCTCAGCTTCAGGTTTCATTGCGAGAACTGGGGTCAGGGCGGGAGTAAGCATAACCAAAGAGTCGGGGATGAACTGTGGCCCACCTTTGGCTCAGGGGTCAGGCTGCGGGGTGGCTTGGAGAAGTCGGGGCGTCCTCGGCACCTGAGTGGCTTGGTGCCCATGGTGAGATGGCGGCTCCTGCAGAACGGGCAGCCCGAGTTCCTGCTGCTTAGGGAAGTGGTCTCAGCCTGGGGTGACCTCCCTTCGGGGCTCTGCTGTTCACAGCAGGCTTAGGGTAATGATCGGAGATGCCAAGCAGCTGTCCCCAGGGTGCAGAACAGGACAGTGTAAGTGCTGGCTGTTCACGGTTTATTGATTCTGATGAGCCTGCAATTCTCAAAAATGGTTATTTCCGTGTTGGCGTTTTCTGTCTCCAAAGGCAGGATTACCAGGTTCAAACAAACTCTCCTTAAAGGACTGAAAACTCGTCTATGTGTGGGGTTGAGCAGGAGCCTGACCCACAGTTTGAGGTGAAGAAAGACAGCTCCAAAAGAAGGCAGAGATGCCAGCTGTGTCCCACTTTCCATCCCCTGCCAGTGCCTGCGGCTCCACAGAACCAGTGCGTCGGGCAAAAGCAACCACCACGTCCCTGCTCTGACTTCAGCTCAGGCGAACTGCAGGGCAACATCCAGCGAGAAACACAGACAACGGGACAATTTATGCTGTTTTCCAGGGTGATAGAAGGTATTGGTGACTAAAACAGACCCTGGCTTGGGGAAGAGCACTGATGGACATTCTAACATCAGCTGGGTGGTTTTCTCAGCCAGGGCAAAGCCACTCACCCTGTCTCATCTGGGAGCCTCATCTGCTACTATGGAGCGTCGCATCCCCAACAATGGTGGATGCAAGGAGACAGCACAGTGATCGTGGAGCAGAGCGCAGGGCTGGGACATTGGAGCTGCGTGCGAGGGTGCTTGTCACTGGTGCGGCTGTGGGGCTCGTGCCTCAGAGACGTCTGGAAACAGGGCACTGCATGGCTTCCTAAGAAGCACCGTGGCTGCTCAGCACAGCACAACCTTCTAACTGCAGCGGGTGCTCCCTGATGCTATTCTCAGCACCTCTGCATTCTCCAGCTCCGGTCACCTGCCCCCCACTCTGTCCCATGCACTGGGTTCATTTGTATCCTGGCCCAAAGCGTGGGTCCAGTGGCTGGACACAGTCATCCCTGGTTGTGTCACAGTTGCTTTTCTTTCTTTCTGTCTCACACTTCCTCGGCAGGTTCTTCTTGGAACGAGGTAGCCCGGTCACGTCCATCAGAGGAAGAGGAAGAGCCGTGAGCGGCTCTGGCCTATAGCTCACTGGGGAAATCTAGACCTTTCTCCAGGGGTTTCCCTGGTTAATTCTTCTCTTGCTCAATCTTTTTACTTTCTGGCAGGCAATAAATTTCTTTTAAGGTTGCTGCAGCAAAGGGCCTCTGTTGGCAGGAGTAATTTTGGGAGCTATAAAATTCTTGTTGGAGTTCCAGAAACGCCCTGTTGGGCCTTGCCGTCTCCAAGGACTGCTCCACGTGAAATCCTGAGAAGCACTGAGGCCTGGGCTCCGACGACTGCCATTGTGAAACTGGAATTTATTATACCATCGATCCCGGGGATCCAGAAGGAATGGAAGTTAAATTCCAGTTCTGCAGTGTAGCTCTCCCAGGAGACTGACTCTGAAGATCTAGAAGCTTTGGTTGTTGACTTGACTTCAAAAACACTTGGTTCCAAAAACCATTTGTACTCTGTTTGTAGAACAGATGAAGTTTGAGTGGCCTGTGGTATTTTCTATTTAGGACGTAAGTATATAGTAACCAAGAATTAATTCCAACGATTGGCCATTGATATAGGCAACTAATGTACATTGATTGTTGGCTGGAAGAAACAAACTGCCATGTCCTTGAAGGAACTTGAAGAAAGCTCTCTCTCTTCCTGCACCTGACGGGACTGGGGCCCCTCTCTCCCAGTGTTGAGCACCCACTGCCTTCCAGGTGTGTGTACCAGTTTCACTCCGACCTTTAGGTGCCTGTTCTCTGCTGCTCAGTTCATAAGGGAATCCAATATGGAAAGTGTAGACGAAGGACAAAGAATGGAAAACTTCTTCAGGAAGGGTGATGTCGGGTAGGTCAGAGCCCCCGGCCTTGGGCTCAGCTGAGCAGCCCCCGGCCTTGGGCCCAGCTGAGCCCGCAGGCTTCACAGCACAGAAAGCGGCCTGGGAGAAGATTTATCCCATATGAAGGGAGAAGTGCAGTTCTCACCTCACTGGGCCCTGCAAAAGTGCAGGATTATCAAGAAGGAAAAGACCCACCTGCTTCCACAGTCTTTGCACAGGACTCCAGAGTCGTGCCTCGATTTACCAGCTTCCCCTGCAAATCAGCAGGCAGATCTGGTCCCTGCCCAGAACCTATCTGAAAATAGCAACCTACAATGGTTCTCTGATTCTCCTTCCCACCTAGAGTGATGCTCCAGATTCTTAAACCTGCTGCTACCACTGAACTAGTTTTGTGAATTTCTGTGTCTTCTAATTACTCTGGGTCTCAATATCTTCTTATCTGAATGATTAGAAGTAGGACTAGATCATTTCCAGGGTCTTTTAAAACTCTCTTTAGTGCCTGACCTTAGTGAGAACATCTATTACTATGCAACTGGAAAAGCCCTTCAAATAATGTGATAGCAAAAAAGAGCACAGAACGAACACAGGGAAGGAGTTTGGTGGAGACCAGAATGTCCTACACGGGGACGCTTTACATCCTCTAGCGTAACACTTCCCTCCCCCGATCTCCCCGGGTACAATTCGTCTGTACGCGGGTCAGCGTCTTCACGCCTTGTCTCCAGGTGCAGGACTGTGGGATCGGTACATTCAGGTGCCTCCGAGAATCTCTGGTGTTACTGATGAGAAAAACCTCTTCACCTGGAACGACTCATGGTGGGCGACGTCGGCTACGCTGTAGCCACAGGGACCTTTTCTCTGTGTACCACCAAGCTGTGGGCATAGGCCTGGCCCCACTGTATTCCCTCGGCCTAGACATCAGAATGACAGACACCTACGTATTAGATAGGCAAGTAAACAGATGATGCAGGCCACGGACTACTGGACGGAATGATGGAGCCCCAGGCTCTCAGCTTCCATTGCTGGGGAGGAGGAAGCTCGGATGGCGTGGCAGGGAAACGCACGTTCCCATCTTCCGTTCCAGGGGACCCCAGAGCATTTGGGGACCTGCTTCGCTCCCGACACCCACGGCAGCCGTGGGGACGCAGCTTCCACAGGTGCCTCCGTGCCTGAGAAAGCTTTGCTTCCATGCGCTGCCTAACTTCCCGTAGCACAGGCAGCCGGGTCGGCCACGAACAGAAGCATTGCATGGGAGGCAGCGGGCGAGGGGCGGAGCTTAAAGCGTCACTCGCTCCTTAATTAATAGGTGTTTTCAATGTGTCTGCGTGTCAGGGACTCTGTCTTATGCTGGCATTAAGTCAGGGTCCCTCTCTGGGGTGGAGGAGCTGATCCTTATCTGCCATTGTTTGACACAGCCGAAACACAGCGGCCGAGACTGCACAGAGTCTGTCCCCAGCTTCGGGCCGGGCGCAGGCCTTGCACCTCACCCCGTGGTCGTGGTTGTGCTTGGCTGCTCCCCTCTAGGACGCTCGGCACCTGCCCCTCCCTGCGCTGCTGGCATTACAGTGATTCTATGTGGAGTGACCCGTCCTCGTGCAGGGTTTTCTGCAGGTTTCACCACGGTGCTCACCAGTTTGGGTCAGGGAATGGGTTCTCACTGGCCTGGTCCTTGTTTTGATCTCTAACTGATCCTTACAGATTTATTGATTGCAATGCCCAAGACAAAGAAATTCCCCTAAGTTCCCCTAGGTACACACCAAGCAGCAAGGACAACAAACCTACAAATGTCATAAGCTGACTACTATGAAAGGGTAGTGGGGGGGTCACAAAAGCCTGCACCTAAGAGGGCCCGAAGCCCTGGTCACTGGTCACCAGACACCACCACCCCAGCCTCCATCATGTGCTCCTCGTCTCTCACTACCGCTCCCTCCCTCTCTCCCTCTCTCTTTGTTCTCTGAAACTCAAGCCAGAGAGAGAGAGAGAGAGAGAAACAGAAAGAGAGAGTGAGTGAAGTGCATATTGGGTCACTGGCCTCAGCCCCTCAGCGATATCCGCAAAATCTCCCCAAACCTAAGAAACGCATGCATGGGATTTCCAGAATCCCTGGGATTTCCTCTAATTTTGTTCTTCCCAATAATGTCAGCTTGCTAGGTATGCACACCTTATGCTTTGCTTATAAAACTTCTCAAGTAAATTTGAAAATCATAATCTTATTCCTAAATACATGTCATGATTTTGGTTTGGGAAATACAGATTTTAGAGAGGGCACAAAGAGATCAATTTGAATTGAACAGCTGGAGAAACAGGCTAGAGAGAAAGCTGTGTCTAAATGAGAGGGTGGATTTGATGGAGTGCAGCTCGGCAGTTTCCAGAGGCTGCTCTGAGCTTTCTCTCCCCTGCTCCTGAGACACAGCCCAGGATTAACCGCAGTGGCCGGAGTTATCTGGAGGCAGCGGCAGCTTCCCTGCTGCTGCTTTCCAAAGGACTTTCTTCCTCCGGCCTGGGCTGCTGCATTTTTTCCTCTCCCCTTGCCCTGGGGGATGTCCTTCAGGGGTCACAGAGATAGGCGGAGACTCCCAAGTTCCCCTTTCCAGCTCTGGACCCCATGTTGACCAGTCCTTGGGTCCTGGCTGGCGCTGGGGCTGGGACATCATCTTGGGACAATACTGGAAAGCATCGTGGCTGTGACCAGAGCTTTGGTGGCAGGCAGCCTGCACTCAGCGGTCTGTTAATTCATGCAGGATCCGCAGAGCGGATGCACTGTGGTTTCCTAGCAGTGGTCAAATGGAAAACTGACAATCCCAGCACTTGTCCAGAGTCAACGTGCAGTCTGTTCCAGGGACAGGAAGTGCTGACTTCTGGAGTCCCGAGATCTGTCTGCGAGATTGATTAAGACTCTACAACTTTAATAAAACCTTCCTGGATGCCTGGCCCTCTGACCTAGCTTCAGGGGGAGGCATGTTTTCCAAGGGATGCTCCTCTTAACCAGAGGGACAGAGGTAGGGCTGCCTCTCTCCCCAGACAAGCAGAACGACAGAAACGGTCCCATCCGGAAGTTCCGCAGCAAGTCACCTGGCCACTTGGAGCAGGAATCGGGAGCCCAGTTGAAGTTCTAGTTCAAAAACGGATCAGCTTTCATTCAGACAGGGAGGAACAACTGAGCACTTCCACGGCGTTTGTCTCCTCCAAACCTCGCAGTCACACCGCCCCCTGGGGTCAGCCATGGCCACTGGGTTTTAGAATCTCACTTGGCTGAGAGTCACCTTCCCGGGTCGTGGTGGGACCCAGACAGTGGTCCTTCCTTCCCCTCTCCTGACCTGCATGTTGGGTTTCCTTCCTTTGAAGATTCTCTGTTGCATACTGGGGCTCTGGCCCTGGTCCCCCACATATCCACCCTCTGGCTGGCTGCCTCCTACCGCTCTGTCCTCTCCCTGTCACCCTCCCTTTCCCGTCCGGGAGAGCACTGCCACTTCTGGTTGCCCTCTATGCACCGATCCAGGGTGGAGCCTCCACACCTACGGACCCAGTGCTGTCGAGACCTCGCTAACCCCGGGCTCTGCTCCAGCCTGGACCTCCCCTCTTGGCTCCAGAGTCTTCACTGAGAGGCGCCATCTTCCCTCCACGGATCTGGGTCCAAAGCCCCCTTGACAACTTGGGTAGGGTTCCACCTGATGACCTCACTTCCTGTCTCCAAATAAGGTCACATTCTGAGTTCCTGGGGGTCGGGACCCTAAGGAACCTTCCAAGAGGCTGCACAGGTC
Source organism: Hydrochoerus hydrochaeris (assembly GCA_004027455.1). NCBI lineage: Eukaryota > Metazoa > Chordata > Mammalia > Rodentia > Hydrochaeridae > Hydrochoerus > Hydrochoerus hydrochaeris. The sequence goes on along the minus strand of PVLA01006238.1, from coordinate 111,024 downwards.
AACCCATGGCGGAATCTGCTGGTTTTGGGGGACCCTGAGGATACCTCGGGCTGTCAGGAATGCACATGGCCCTTCCTGCGTCTGCCCGTGGGCGACCCTCCTGGTGACTTTGTCCTGACTCCCTGAGTCTCCTAAGCCTCAGACCCTAAATGGAGCCAGCGCTCTCTCCCAGATGTTTATACTGGGGCTGAGCTTCCAGTCCCATGGCCTTGTTTGAACTGATTGATTTCAGCAGCCAGCAGCCAGCACTTGCTTTGGGAGCGTCCGGGCTGCTGGGGTGGGTGCCGCAGGTAGAGGGTGCCGGGGTGAGGGGTGGAGCCAGGCTGTGTGAGGCGCACAGGGCCCTGTTCCGGTCAGGGCCCTCAGGAGCCTCCTCACTCCTCCCGCTCGCCAGGGTGCAGCGTGGGATGTTCAGACGTGTTTCTCGTCCCACCTCGTCCAAGGCCTGGGGTTGCTCTGCTCAGGGTCCTTCCAAGTCTCCGTGCTGTTCCTGGTACTCGGTAGGAGCGAGCTGGCTTAAGCGCTGGGGCAGTGGCTGGCATTAGGCAGGGTACAGCAGGGCAGAGGCCGATGTTCCCTGCCTGGAGACCCCGCCTGGGGCCCAGATCCTGACCGTGGTCTGCAACGGTGACCAAATTAGGAGGTGCCTGTCACCTCGGCTCAGGGCGTGATGCACGGCTTCTGCAGAGACCTCCAGGGCTTGCTTCTGGGGTGCTGTTTGTCCTCCACTGCCGTCCTGTGGTAGGCACTGTCTGCAGAGCTGGGGTTTTCCTGGGGAACAGTGCTGCTGGCCGGGGGCACCAGATGCGTGCTGGGCTCCATGGGCCCTGTCGCTCGTGTCTTCCTCGGAGCCCTGAACTCCAGAAGAGAAAGCAAGGGGCTGCGGGAGGAGCTGAGAATCACAGTGTCACTGCCATCTGTAAGCACTGGCAAAGCAGAAGCGGACACATCAGTGAGGCTGGAGCATTTATGTGTATCTCCTTACATGTCTGAGACAGGGTCTTGCCAAGGGGCTAAGTAGTGTAGAATGGGTTTGAATTTGGGATCCTCCTGCCTCAGCCTTCCAGGGTGTTGGTATTATAGGCATGCACCACCACAGCCAGTCTGACAGACGCTGTGCTGGTGTCCTGGGACTGCCATGCACATTGGTGGCATTAGAGCAATTGGACTTTATTATCCCAGAGTGCTGGAAGCTGAAGGTCAGAAGTCAGTGTCAAAGGGACAGTGCTCTTCCTGAGACGGGACAGGAGCTGTCTTCATGACTGGCCAGTGTCTGGTGGTGGCCGTTGCTTTCTGGTGCTTCTGGTTAGCTGCTGGGTCACTCTGACCTCTGTCCCTGGGTGCACACCTGCTCCCCCAAGTCTGTTTCTCTTAGCTCACAAGGACATCAGACACTGGGTTCAGGATCCACAATGGCCTCATCTTAACTTGCTTATATCTGCAGAACCCCAGTTTCTGAATAAGGTCCCAATCCCAGATACAGGATATCAGGGCATCACATTGTCTTTTGGGGGACACAGTTCAAGCCAGTGCATACCCCATGACTCTCATGGATCCTCACCTCTTCGCCTCTGAGAATCCCCACTGCACCAATGCACAATGCCAGGACACATCGAATGGCCTGACCATGGGGCTTTGAGTTTGGCTTTTTCCATCCTCATTTTCCTTTCCTGATGGATAAAGGAGGAAAACCTGGAGTGGCGTTGGGTCTCTAGGAATCAAGCGAGTTTCCCAAGAGGTATTTGTTAGTGGGCTGGCCCTCAGGCCCAGGAAACACTGGTTCTCTCCAGGCAGGACCCAGGGGAGAGTCACAGAGGGATGAAAGGGTCCCTGAGGTGGACAGGTTGACACTGCACGTACAGGCACAGCACTTTGAAACGCTGTTCTTCCTCCAGGAGTGCATGAGTCTCGGAAAGAAAACACCTGTGTAACTCAGATGGGTGACTCAGCTAGGCCACTGCTCCCGTCTTCTTTTGGAAGTGACTGTCCCCTGTCCAGTGTCACAGCCCGAGAGAGGAGCTATCCCCAGGATTGTGTCAAGAGCTTCTCTATGCTCTTGACACTGGAACAGTGAAGGTCACGGGTGCCATGATCCCCACCATGCAAAATGCCAGCTCTGTGGACACTCGCATGGACCAGCAAGGAGACCAAGGAGACCAACAGCTCACCTGTTTCATCTCGAGGAGGGCTGGCTTCACGGCCCTGGCCAAAGCCACTGGCTTTTTTCAGATTTGTTCCTCTCATTCAGAAGTGGAGACCACGAGAGGAAAACTCGTGGAAGACAGGCTTGGCTTTGCTATGTCAGACAGTAACGCGCAGAGCTCTTTGGCCCTCAGCCAGCGTCCCAGGTGTCTGGGGTGAATCTTTGAAGGGTCTCGCTGGGTAAGTTGCAACCTTAGGCATAAGAATAGAGTATGAATGAAAAATACAAGGATCATGACAATTTTACACCATTTTTTGAGACTTTCTCATTTTGGGGACATAATGACTCCCTCTTTAAGTGAGTTTCCCATGGTCAGTATCACTGCCACCTGCTTTGTAGCAAGTGGTTTAGTGTAGAGGTGCTTCCTTGTGGGTTTTGGGGTAGATACTTCATGCGCCTTGCAGGATAAAAGGCTGTCACCTAAGCGGGCATGGCTGGGGGACTTTCTTTCAATTGAAATTGATGTTGCTGTCACTTAAGACAACAGCAGCAGAGGAAAGAAAACGGCATCACAAATCACATGTTTTATGCTCCTATTACCCGGCTTGTGTTTTGCTTTTTGCTCTTTCTTACTCTTGATGAGAAACATCTGTAAGTTATTACTAAGTGTGAGCCACTGGTTTACGTACAAGCCCAGCGTGGTAAATTTGGAAGCTTGAACATGTTCATTTCCTTGCAGATACAAATAAAATCAGCCCCTGGTGCGGCTCCAGCTCCCCGGCATGGGGCATAAGGAACTCTGGGCTGTGCTTTTCAGCACCTGCCAGGATGAACCTTCCTGCCTAGAAGCAACGCACCCTGGGTGATCTGGCCACAGGCTGCGCTTTGTTACCAGACCCTTTAGTTCTTTGAACAGTCTCATTCTGATCCTCAGGACATAGTCCTGTCACTTTGTTGCACTCGATGCCCTCAAGTTTAGTTCAAATATCTCCCCTCTTGCCACAGGGAAAGTCATGCGGTAACCTCTCGCCTCCTCCACAGTCTCCCTCGTCCCTGCTCCTTCTGCTCTTTTTCCCTCCCCTCTTCTCCTTCCTCTTCTTCCTCCTTCTCTCTCTTCTCTCTCCAAGGCACTGGCTGCTCTGGGGCTGGTGTTGAGGGGTTGGCAGAAGGGAGCCGCCCACAGGAGGACTCGGGTTTCTATCACACACTCCCTCCTGGTCTGCTCTTCAAAGAGACTTCTTAAACCTGAGAAGCAGGTGTGTGTTCATCTGGATTCACTACAGGAACAGATGTAATAACATCTATCTATCATCTATCTATCTATCTATCTATCTATCTATCATCTATCTCTATCATCTATCATCTTACATATATATAAAGAATTTACTAGGTAGGTTTATAGTGTTTGCCCATGGAGTCAAGAATACAAAGTAGCCCTCTGCACACTGAGGAACCAGAGGATCCCGCTGAAATTCAGGGCCCAGGGCTGTCCGAGCAGTCTGGGGTGGGTATGTGTGGGAAAGCTTGAGTTCTGTGTGGAAAGGCTGACGAAACTGAAAGGGAACATCCAAAAGTGATGGTGAAGGCTGGAGCTCCTTCAAAGGAGCAAAGGGCAGACCTCCTTCTTTCCCTTTTTATTCCAGTCAGGCTGCAAGCCTATTGGTTGGTCCATCACATTCAGGAAGGTGTTCTCTCCTTAGTGTGCGGCCTGTGTGTCAATCACTCACAGACATACCCAGAACTGTGAGCCACTAATCTGCTAGGTGTTTGTCACTCCATTCCAGTTGCTGTATCCCAGTTAACTACCACTCAATATCATACAGAAGATGAGAAAATGTTCTGCAGACCACGACACCCCTCTCACTCATGCTGTCCTTGAACACTTTGATCTTCCCTCCCCTCATCTAAAGCCATTTCTGTTTGAGACTGAGATAACCACTTCCTCTCGTGCTTAGGCTGGCCTCTGGGACGCTTCTTCCCAATGCTTAATTTAGCATCAAATTTAATCTGCTTTGTCTTATTACATATGGGAAAACTATTCATCTCAGTTCTCTAGATGAGAACATTTTAAAGTGGGAATCACAGTTTCCAGGATTTATGGTCTTGTCTTAACTGAGTAGATAATGCTCAATACTCAATATGTTTTAAAAATCTTTCTTTACTGATTGGAAAAGAAAGCCCAAGATAATTGTCAAACTCCTTTTCCAGCACTTTCCTTTTATTCTTTATTTCTGGGCAACTGTGACTTGTTTGAAGGGAGCTGTGCTTCCTAGCTGTGTTCCGTTCCCCTTATTTTACTTGATGGACCAATCTTTGATTTGGGCAGACCCAAGTGGGAGTGGGGTCCACTTACCTGCACTTCTGGGCAGGAGCTCCTGGCCCTCCCCTTTCAGAGTGAAAGCTGCAGAGAGCGGCTGCCTCTCTGCTGCTTTGCCCTGGAAGGCGTCTCTCAGCAATGCCTTTGCAGAAGTATCGGGGACAGGATTGAGAGGGAGCAAAAGCCTACTGTGAGACGGCGTAACTACAGTTTCAGCTGTAACCTGTGCCTAAGACGCCAGTCCCTCTGTGAGCCTGGAGATCAGGCAGGTGCTGTGCTCAGCACAGATCCACTCTTCCGCAAGAGATGGGGACACCCAAGGGGTCCTGTCTCCGTCCCTCTCACGCTCGACCACTAAGCAACACCCCAGCTCCAATTACCGACTTCCCAGTGCAGGATGTCCTCGCACTGTATCCCACCCCGGCCTGTGATACGGCCCCCAGGCAACGCCAAGGGCTTCATTTTCCTCCAGGGCTGTAACTGCCGCTCTTCCGCCCCACAGCCCTCAGGCGCAGCTCTTGTTTTCTCGTTATTTCAGTGTCTGGCTTCAGCAATCCATTCTGGTGTTTGAGCAAAGAAAAGCTGAAAACCAGTCAGCCAGACACAGCTTCCAAACTCCACCAGCAGCTTTTCAGTACTACATGATTTTAATCAACTCACCTGATGTCACAAGTCTTTTTTTTGGTTCCGGGGATCGAACTCATGACCTTGCGCTTGCCAGGCAGGCACTTACACCACTGAGCTGAATCCCCAGCTCCTGTCACAAGTCTTCTCAGTGATTTCTGTCACAGATCTTTTTTGTCCATAGAGAGGGCTTTGGATGCTAAATGATCAAAGATTCTCAGCTTGAGACAATCCAAGCATCAGATTAGGAACAAAGTCTGCTGTTGCTGCTTATCAATCTTTGAGTCCACTTATGGTGGTTGATATTTGCACACCAAACCAAAACCCAAACATCTCTGAAACAAATACTCAAACGTGATGCCAATATAAGAAAAACTAACAGAGGTGTACAAAGTATTTTCGTATTTACCTTCATTCAATTAATTTTTATTATTACTGATCCTTTTCTGAGAGATTTCATTAGGTTTATGTGGTGGTTAAGGTTAATCGTTCATTTGATTGACATGGGAATTGCCCAGGGCATTTAGTGCAGCACACTTTGGGGGTTGGATCGGTGTGAGCTTGGGTCCCGTCTCTGGTTCCTGGCTCCTTTCTCTCTGTTCCTCTGCTCTACTTCCTGACCACCATGAACTGAGCAACATTTATTACTACCAAGGTTCCTCCGCCATGCTCTGCTGCCATGATGCTTCTGCCATGGAGCCAGCCAACCATGGACTGAAGCCTCTGAAACCATGAGCAGATAACTGATTTCCTCCTGTAAGCTGTGAATGACAGGTATTGTGTGCAGTAACGGGAGAGCTGGCTAACACTGCTCCTGCGGAGGCATTTTTTCTGAACTTACACCAATCCCTCACCTGAGCCGAGTCGGGAGATGGAGGCTGTGGCTCCAGTGACCCCTCCCTAGACCCAAGAAGCTGTGATCCAGCTTTGGTGAATGTAGAGAGGGTGCCAGCAGAGTCCTTCTGTCCACTCATCAGAGCCTTTAAAGGAATTTAATCAATTCAAGACTCAAGATAAAAAAGTAAAAACATTTTCTAAAAACAACCTCATTAAAATAGAATCATTCAGGCAAAGCAAGTCTAAGTTTTTCACAAATTGCTCATTTAGCTGTAAACCCAGGAGCATCCTTCAACTGAGAGTATCAACTTTAATAGTTACTGGAAAGTCATGAAGTGTTAGTAGCAAAACTTTAATTACAGCCAGCCATTGTTCACTACTGAGAGAATTTCCATCCTAATGGCTGCACATGGGTTCATGGCCATACTACAGAGGGACTTCAAGGTGCTTACAACACCAAATTCACTTTTCTAATGAGAAACATTAAAATCTTTCAGAAATACTGTATCACTGAAAAGAGAAAAAAGAAAAGAAAACCCCCCAAAACAACATTTATTACTACCAAGGTTTCTTTGCAAGGGACAACTGGTCAACCCAAGAAGGCCGGTTCTCTTCCGCCATGAAGAAAAGGCTTCCACCAGCTTGACGATGGCGGACCCCTTCCTCCAGGAGACAGGCAGCATAGCCTTCTGTTAACCCGGCGGCGCTCCATTACACATCACCGTTTTCCTTTGTTCATTAAGCTGTTGATTCTCTTTAAGGCTGAAAAGAACCCTGAGAGTCTGAAGCTGGATCTGAACCCTGCTGGCTGATTCCTCTCTTCAGGTCCTGGGGTCGGTCCCTCATTAAATAACGCCCTGCTGTCTTCAGAGGGCAACTTATTTCAGATCACTTAACCCTGCCTTTGCCATGGGTCCCAAAGGGGATTCAGGGTGCTGTCCAAGCCTGGGCTGGCCAGCTCGGGGACAGTGCGGTGATTAGGATCCAGGCAGGAGGCCCAACTCCTGCTGTCACCCATGTGGTGGTGGAGAAGTTACTGTGGCTCTCTTGCTCCTGCCTGCCAGGAGGGCTTTCTTGGTACCTGGCATGTGATAAGTACCCCATCTGCACGGCCCTTTTATTTTGCTTTTCATGCTCCAGTCTTGATGAGAGCTGTGTGCCAGGCTGCACCACATGGGGGCCGACATGAACACAGGAGCCTTTTGGTTCAGGAGCTCATTCTGCTGAGAGGAGGCAGGTTGACCACGAGGGTTCCCGTGACCCAGGATTTGATGGAGGGGACCCAGGGAATTTAGCCGCATCTGCCCCAGATGTGGGCTCAGGATGGCACCCAAAGAGGAAATAGGTGTAGCCAAACACTCCCAGCACACGGATGAATGTGGCTGAAGTTCCTAAGCCAGGGAGCCAGGAGAGACATGGGGGTTGCTGGTACAGGTGGGTCACATGGGCTGTGTCTCAGTAGCATGGAGCCAGATCCAAGGGGCCTCGAGTGTCAGTCCAGAGGCAATCAACAGTCACCCAGCATGCCAGAGGAGGTGCTGTGGGATCAGATGCGCGTGTTATCACGACAGGTTTTCCGGAGATGTGGAGGACGGGCTGGTGGAAGCAGAACTGGAATCTCAGGGGCTGGGGGGGAGCAACATCCCACTGTGAGGACAGGCACCAGCTGCAGCGCTGGCGTCCTGGAAGGGTGACAAGAGACAGAAACAAGAGGAGGCTGGGGAGGAGGCTGGAGTTGGTGGTGGGGTTGGAGTAGGAAGTTGTTGCTGGAGGTGGAATCTGAGGAACATGGGGAAGAGGGAGGGAGGCCACGGGGTGCAAGTCAGAGCTCAGCAGGTGGCATGAGGTGCCCATATGGGATAAGCTGGAGAACCTCCTGCCCCGGTCGGTGTTGATGGTTTAGATCTAGATGCCCCCCAAGAGCCTTATGCAGTCATAGATGGAGCTTTTGGAAGATGATTGGACCATGGGGGCTCATAGCTGACTTCCTGCTGGGAGACAGGGTCTGATTGGAAGAGTGGCCACTGGGGGCGTGGTCTGGCAGGGTTCATCTCCTCGCCAGCTCCTCCCTTCTCTCTGTTTTCTGTCTGCCATGACTTGAGCTGTTTCTCTTCCACCATGCAGCACTTCCATCCCATTTTGCCTTGGAGGCAGCCCAGCACGGGCTAAATGCTCTAAACACTGGGAGCCAAGGCTAACCCTACATCCTTCCGCTTGTGGGTGCCATGACGGAAACTGCCCAAGACACCAGCCTATCACATAGCACACCTCCTGGCCACTGTGCTCCCAGTGCAGCCCGCTAAGCAACCTGCTGCGTGGCGTCCCCTACCCAGGCTGTGAGAGCACCGGGCAGTCTCATTCTCTTCAGCCCTTCTCACCAAGGCGGGCAGCGCTGGCGTTCCCAACAGAGACCACGCCATGGGCCACTTATCTCTCGCCTCTGTTTTGAATTCATCCTCCCTCCCCCATGCCATGGGGACTTTGAGTGCCAGTGACAGACAGGCAGACAGCACCACAGGAGACTTTGGAACCAGCTCTACAACCACACGGGTGAGATCCCTGAAACATCCCTCCAGATGATACACAGTTCACTCCCAGGGGCTTTGCTGGCTGCATGGAAGTCTGGCTTTACAGACACCAAATCTTGTGATCAGCATCCAGAAATAACAGCCCCTGAGTGCTCTGAGGCAGTGAGGCGCCTGCTCACGGGAGGCTGCGATTCCTCTGTGAGCCACCTCCTGCCCCGGGCTCGGCATCCTTAGCTTACACCCGCTCTGACTCACTTGGGTGCCCGGGTTCCAGGTGGTGAGGGGCACTCTTGGATCGTCCAATTCTCAGAGGTGTTCTGACCCCTGCACCCTCTCTTCTGTCAGTGGCAAGGTGGGTTTGTGGCTCCTCATAGGAGATTTCCCATGTGTCGAACACTTTCCCTTTCTCTCTCCTGGCCTACAGAGAGTACTTTTCCCTTAAGAGAAACAAGTATTTTAAAAAGCTTTTCATCTCTTCCTCAGGCTGAAGCCTAAAGGAAAACTCAGATCTGAAGAACTTGAGCCCCTCCTTCTGTCTTTCCAGTGGATCGTGTGACTCTGCTTTGGAGCAGTGACAGACGCAGGTCCACCTGAAGAGGGCCACAGACTTTGTGGGACATAGGAGCCCACAAGTGTCACATAGTCCCTTGGGATCCCAGGGGCCAAAGGAAGAGTCAGTGGATGATGGGGGCAGCTGCACAGAGGCGGGAACAGGTGGCCTCAGATGATCATTGGGTTTGCCATCGAGGGATGCATGGTGGCCTTTAAGAGAGCATTTCTGGAAGGATTCCAGAGAGAAAACAAGGTTGTCACGGGAAATGCCGTTAGTGACGATTGAAAATGTGGGAAAGCTGAGCATCAGCAGCTTCTATGTGACCCTAGAATATAAAAAGAGAGACAGGTGATCCCCTGTGTCACTGGACAGACAGGGACAAGCAGAATAGACAGAAGGATATGTTTAAGAGGAGGGAGACGTGGGTATTTTGGTTGACAAGAAGAAAGCCAAGGTGAAAGCAGAGATCAAGCATGCAGAGTGGAGAACTTGACGCTTGGAAAGGCTTCAAGGACTCTTGACCACACTTTGTGTTGGTTTAGTGACTTTGGAGAAGTGCCAGAGCCCTCTGAGAAGCTTTGCTGTTTGCATTTGTGTAAGTTCTGGGAAGGGTGAGTCTGTGCCCGGCTTTGGGATGCCAGACTATCGGTCTTAAAAGACGCTGGATAATGTGTGACTACAGCCATGGATAAGGGACACACACACTTGGTCACTCTGCAACACGCCTTGCTCTCTGCGTTTATGTACATTGACTCCCTGTGTGTGCACGCAGCATGTGCTATCTTATTGCTCGAAGCAGCCGTGTGAGGTGATTACTTCCTGAAGGAGGCAACGGAGACAGAGAGAGGTGAAATAACCCTCCCAAGAACGCAGAGCTGGGGATCGGCAGGGCTCTGGCTAGATAATGTAAGATTTCGTCTCGGGGTGAGCAGTCTTGCTTTATGCTGAGTGGGCTTCCAGGGTTGAATTGTTTAATTGACTTACAGATGGGCTCAAAAGAACAAGGTGAATGAAAAGTACTAAAGAGTCATGAAGAGGAAATCAAGAGTGGGATCGATGGAGCAGGCAGAAAGGTGGAGCCGTGCAGGATGAAGGACAGGTCCGGGAGAAAAGCCGGAGCTGGTGGGTGACAATGCCCGGATCTGTCCGCTCCTGAAGCCCGATGGGTCTAGTGCCAGACCTTCAGCTAAGCCACCAGATGTTCTCTCTTGCCTCAGGTAAGGTCAGTTGGTGCTCACCCACTGAGGCAGGATTTGTTAGTGCTCTCAACTAACTTGGAATCTGGCAGCACAGAAGGGAGGGGACTGGCATCTCGTGGTACCATCACGGGCTCTGCAGCCCTTTGCATCCATTTCCAAGAGCACCATGTGGCTTTTGGTACCGGCATCTTCTCTCACATCCCCGAGGCGGAAGTCGGGAATCAGGGTTCGGACAGGGCCACACCCCCTCCGAAGGCCCCAGGGGAGAACCCGTTTGCTTTTTCCTGATGTGCGATGCTGCCCGCACCCTTGGCTCTCCTCAGCTTCCAGATGCATGGCTCCCATCTCTGTCTCCACCCCCACATTTTCATCTTCCCCAAGTGTCTACATCTCTTCTCTTCTCATAGACATCAGTTTTACTGAATTAGAGCTCATGCAGGTGGACCAGGACCTTGTCTTAATCTAACCACATCTCCGTGGGAGCCTGCTTCCTCAGGCACGGGAGCTAGGGCCCCAGCAGATCTTTGGAAGCCTCCATGGCTGTTCCACATGGCCTGGCATGCTGGAGAGTCATTTTTCCAGCTTCCGCCTGTTCCTCCTACTTTCTGTTAGCTTTCTGTCTCCTGGATCTCACAGGAAGGGATGATCTATCTAGAACAAAGGCCAAATGCTTGACTTTCGGTTCCAAAACAGGCTCTTGAAGTCCACTGTAAAGATAACAGTCTAAAAACCAAAGGACAAAAGCTGGGCTTTGTGAAGGGACAAAAGGATCTGTGGGATTTGCTAAGTGAGCTCAGAGGGTGAACACAGAGGGTATAAAGTAAACCCGGGGACAGGCTGGCTGGACACAGCCCATGATTCTAGGGCAGATTCTTGGCTGCTCACAAAAGAAAGCAAGACCTGGACAAGGCAGGTGCTCAAGCAGGAGGCGGTGAGGCCAGGACTGAGCTGCCGCGGTGCTGCTCTAAGGACCTTCTGCACCTCCTGCTCCTTCCCGGGTGTAAACTCTGAGGCAAAAATCACATAGAGGTTTAAGGGGCCCTTAAGGTAGCTTGGGAATGCTATAAATATTTAGTCTGGGCCAGGGAAGACCATGATGCTTAGGGAGCCCTTCACCGGGAGGCTCAAAGGCATCTAGGGGTTCAGCTGGAGCAACAGAGTAGTGACCCCACCTCCAGATGGATCAGTGTCCAGGTCAGAATGGAGTGCAGGGGCCTGAGCACTGGTCACCAGCCTGGAAGTGTCAAGACCCATGAAAGGTGGAGGCAGCAGTGGGGCTGGAGGCCACCCTCCTCCCCT